>JASDQU010278816.1:2585-14841 GCA_032191745.1 Picea mariana | reverse complement strand
AAAGTTCAGAGATATATCAGGACAAAGGTCAACCATCTAGACATACTCCAAAATTAGGGTTTGAAAGGTACGTAACTTACAATTGGCATAAGTTTTTATTAGAAGATATGTTTTTGGTGGTTCCAAATTTGTGATAAAGAAAAAATAGAGGAGTATTATTATTGTTATCCCACATGGCTCCAAAGAATATTTCAACACTAATTAAACCTCCATAAATCTCATATATAACTCATGAAAAAAATGAGGAGACATATAACAAGTTATCCAAATTGGAGGACCGACTTAATGATTTGAGTGCTAGGTCAATACCAAGTAATGAGTTGGTAAACACAGAAAAATTCAAGAGATTTAAAATAAGATGAAACAAATGGAACATAATATGGATGAAAATAAGGAAGAAGTACAAAAATCCATGAATGAAATGAAAAATTCCATAAATTCCATAAAAACCACTCTCTTATAGAGGATCCCTAAAAGAGATACGGAGATCTAAGGAAATCATGAAAATAAGGAATACAATGGTGTTGAGACTCAATCACATGTAGGGAGTATTTTA
This sequence comes from Picea mariana, assembly GCA_032191745.1. Lineage (NCBI taxonomy): Eukaryota > Viridiplantae > Streptophyta > Pinopsida > Pinales > Pinaceae > Picea > Picea mariana. The sequence goes on along the minus strand of JASDQU010278816.1, from coordinate 14,285 downwards.
TCACAATTGGAGAGCACAAATACTGAATTTCAGAATCATTCATCACTCCAAGATCCGCATGATTGAGGTTTCAATGCGGCATCAAGGAACTACTTCATTTCAAATATCGATGTGAGAAAGTTTTATGGTAAAGATCCTATAACATGGATATTCTATATGAAGCGATTCTCTGATCTACACCAAGTTCCAAGCTTGCAAAAGGTACCTATTGCATCCTTGTATTTAGAAAATGATTAATTTATTTGGTATCAATGGCTTTGTGAAAGAAAAAAGAATTCTATTATCTCTTGGTCCATTTTTACAAATGAATTGATATCACATTATGGAGATAGTAAGAGCAATACATTCTTTAGTCAATTGATAAATCTTTGGCAAAAAAGTCCAATTACATAACACATTCAACAATTCCAAAAGCTCAGTCTCGAGGTAAATAACATTCTTGAGGATAATTTGCTAGATCTCTTTATGGATACTTTAAAGGAGAACATTCAACATGAGGTGCGTCTCTTCAAACCTAAATTTTTAGAGCAAGATTTCAATATGGAAAGGAAAGTAGAAAACAAAAATATGGCTACTAGAAGGGTGGCCACTAATGGCTATAGAGAGCACCATGTTCCCTTTCCTAACCTCACTCAACTAACAAGGTTGACACCTTAACAAATGGATGAAATAAGAGCAAAGGGAATATGTTTCAATTATGACAACAAGTATAGTAAGGGGAATAAATGCAGTGAGAAGAAATTATTCTACATAGACTGTGAAGAGGAAGAATATCAAGAATTAGAACCATCACAAGATCTAGATCTAGAAGAGACTACTCTAACAGTATATTGTCATGCATTGGGCCAACATTAGTACTCCACAAACCCTCAAGATACAAGGATACACCAAAAAGAAAAAAAAGGAAACAATGCTGATTGATTCTGGCATTACCCATAACTTCATCAATTACAAATTAACAAAATATCTCAATTGCTTAGTATTTCCAGCACGAAAGTTTCAAGTAATGATTATAGATGGAGGTACCATAAATTTTTCTAGGAAGTGCCATAGTATTAAGCTCAATATGGGGGAGTATTTATTGGATATTCCCATGATTTCCATCCAAATGGGTGGTGCTAATGTTGTATTAGGGGTCCAATCAATGGGAACAATGACCCTTAATTTTCAAGATCTTTTCATGATATTTTCCTCATAAGGCAAGGAAATTGAGCTTAGAGGCATCCAAGGGAAACCCTCTAAAGTTATAAGCTCTAATAGAACGACAATATTGCTCAAAAAGGGACACCGAGGTATAATTGCACAATTGTGCTCACTAGATGTTCAAACATTTATATCCTCTGCTCCAGTAGATCTCCAAATAGTTATCAAGAACCATTCTAAGGTATTTGGAGAGATGCCTAAGGGTCTTCCACCTACTCAATATCATGACCATGCTATTCATTTGCAACCAGGAAGTGTACCACCTAACATTAGGCCTTTCAAGTATCCATATGCACAAAAGAGTGAGAATGAACATATGATCCAAGAAATGTTAGAGGTGGGCATCATTCAACCTAGCCAAAGTTCTTTCTCTTCACCAATAGTGATGGTTACGAAGAAGGATAGTTCATGGTGTACGTGTCCAAATTATAGATAGATCAACAAATGACCATCAAAGATAAGTTTCTTATTCATGTCATTGGTGAATTATTAGATGAATGGCAAGGAACAATTTTCTTTACAAAGTTGGATCTTTATTCAGGATATCATCAAACCAAAATGAGGGAGGAGGACATTCCCAAAATAACCTTTAGAACACATGAAGGTCATTATGAGTTTTTGGTTATGCCATATAGACTTACTAATGCACTGTCAACATTTCAAAGCTTGATGAATTCTGTTTTCAAACCCTTCCTTAGAAAATTTGTGTTAGTGTTTTTTGAGACATAGTAATCTACAACACATCTTGGGAAGAGCATGTACAAGATGATGACAAAGTATTACAACTTTTGCAAGAGAAACAAATTTATGCAAATCCTTACAAGTGTGCCTTTGGGGTTCAAGAAGTGGAATATTTGGGTCATATTGTATCTCATGAAGGTGTAAAAATGGACCCTAAAAAAATTAAAGCTATGAGGGAATGGCCAATTCCCAAAATCTTGAAGAAACTTAGAGCATTCTTAGGATTGATAGGATATTATCATAAATTTTTCAAGAACTATGGTCAAATAGTGGTACCTCTAACAACATTATTAAATAAGGAAGCATTTTCTTGGACTTAAGAAGCAACCAAAACTTTCAAAAAAATTAAGGAGGATATGTGTACAACTCATCCTAGCCACACCCGACTTCACAAAAACATTTATTGTGGAGTATGATGCCTCATGCCATGGCATTGGTGTAGTTTTAATGCAACAAGGAAGGGCCCTTGCCTTTGAAAGTAGCCAAAATAAAGGAAAAAACTCACTGAAACCCATTTATGAAGAAGAAATGTTGGCCATACTACATGTAGTTAAGAAATGGTGCCCTTACATAATAGGAAGACACTTCAAAGTAAAAATAGATCATGATAGTTTGAAGTACTTTTTGGGGAAACAATTATCTTCAGAAGAGTAACATAAATGAGTTACAAATATGTTAAGTTATAACTTTGAAGTTATTTACAAGAAATGAAAACATAATATTGTGGCAGATGCACTTTCAAGGAAAGAAGAAGAAATAGAGGGTTCACTTGTGCTATTTCTATTCCGCAATCTAATTGGGTGGAAAAAGCAAGGATAGAATGGAAGCAAGATCAAGAGGTATGCAAGATCACTCAACAAATACACGAGGACCCCAGTGAATTAGATAAATTTGTATGGAAGAATGATTATATATGGTATCATGATTGCCTATATTTATGTAAGAATTCCCAACTCAAACAGAAGGTCCTTATGGAATTGCACACTTCTCCTATAGGAGGACATTCGAGGTTCTTGAAAACTTACCACATGATTAAAAATGATTTTTTCTCGGAAGGTCTTAAAACTGATGCTCAAAATTTTGTGTCTGAATGTGTGGTCTTCCAACAAAATAATGGAGAGACAATCAAGATGCCAAGTCTCCTACAACCATTATCTATACCAAGTCAATGTTGGGAATAAGTTTCAATGGATTTTATTACTAGTTTACCCAAATCTGAAGGAAAGACTATCATCATGGTAGTAGTGGATCGACTAAAAAAGTATGCCCATTTTCTCTCTCTTTCTCATCCTTTTAAAGAAAGTATAGTAGCCACAACATTCATGGAAACAATTCAAAAGCTACATGGAGTCCCCAAGATTATTGAAAGTGAAAGAGATCTAATTTTCACTGAAAATTTTTGAATTGAATTATTTTCTTGTTTGGGGACTCAATTGGCTCATACCTCATCTTTCCATCCTCAATCCAATGGAAAAACTGCGATTGTGAATAAATGTTTAGAAGGATATATTTGTTGCTTTACATATGATAAATATACACAATGGGTCAAGTGGTTTCCCTTGGCAGAATGGTGGTACAACACATCCTTCCATACTTGATTAAAAATGTCCCCATTTATGGCACTTTATGGATATCATACTCCATTCATCACATCACCCTTCAAAAGGACTGCAAATGTTCAGCCAGTGGAGTACCACATAGGGCACCAACAAGAGGTTCTCAAACTATTGAAGGACAACTTGGTTATGGCATAAAATAGGATGAAACAACAAGTAGATCATCATCACAATGAAATGGACTTTGAAGTGGGGGATTGGTTAGTTTTGAGGCTACAACCATATAAACAAATGTCCCTCAAGCAACTAAATAAGGGAAATACATTAGCACCCAAATATTATGGCTGTTATAAGTTGTTGCAAAGGATTGGAAGTATGGCTTACAAATTGGAGTTGCCTCCATCTTCATGTGTACATCCAATCTTCCACGTTTATTTCTTAAAGAAGTTAATTAGTGACAAGATCCCAATCCAAATTATTTTACCAGAGATTAATGAAGAAGGGAAAATCATAGTAGAACTAGAAACAATCCCTGAAACAAGGATTAAGCGGTTGCGAAATCGAGCAATTATTGAGTACCTCGTCAAATGGAAGAACCTACCAGTGGAAGAGATGACATGGGAAGATGAGTTCTTCATGAAAAAATAGTTGCAGTTAGTAAAGTGTTGAGAACAACAATTGTTTGAAGGGGAAGGGCATGCTAATTCCTAGAAAAACCCCCATGGTAAGTATAAAACCCCTTATTAATCTCTAGATATTGAATTATTAAATTTCTAGTGTTATGTTTGAATGTAGGCTAGAACCCTTCATTGTACCATTTCATTATAATTGTACCCTTTGTCACACACACACACACACACACACACACACACACACACACACACACACACACACACACACACACACACACACCAAGGAGACCTAGTTGTAGGATCATCTTATCTCATATTGTACATTGAATATATTGTTAAAGGAGGTTTCCCCTCGAAGTGGATTGTTATTCATTGAATTTTTACCATTTTCAAGGCATTGGTTCATAACATTTGGAATAAGAGCATCAATCCTAGGGTAATGCATGTGAATATGCTTAAGAATGAATATGGACACGTGTTTTCCATGTTTGTAACTATTATGTGTTTGAATTATTATAGTGCATTTTTTAAAACTTAAACAAGATTTGTATTAAAAAATTGTTGTAATGACACTATACAACATAGTAATGCAAATAGAGTAGGGATTTCTAGAAGCCAATTTTTCAAAAAATGTCCAAAGTTCAAGACTGTTTCCTACTAATTAGACTATTCTATCTTTCACAAAAAAGTATCATAGGGGTGGCAGGTGTAGGGGGGAATCTTCAAGATCCTAAAGGAGATCTCATAGCATCCTTTGCTTTGGGATTGGGAAATGTTTCAAACAATATTGTCGAGGCTTACTTCTTGTGTAAAGGAGTATTCATTGCGAGGGAAGAGATGATCACTAAAATTGTGATTCTAGGAGATTTTCTGATGGTGGTTCACGCAATAATTGATAGGTCAAAGATAGGGAATACTAATCTCAATACCCTCTTTTCTTGCATTCTTAAACTCCTTTCAGAATTCAAAGAAGTGGTGATTTATCACATCAAACATGAGTTGAACTCCAATGAAAACTACTGGGAAAAAATGGTTCACATTTAAATGCAATTACTTATCTAAAAAATGGGGTTCGGGGGTTCCTCCCCATACCTTAATTTGATACACACATAGCTCATTTAATTCCTTGAGACAAGTGGAGGTGAGTGGTAGTGCAAACGAATTGCTCGCACATATGGAAGATATTGATGATGTAGGGGTTAATCAATGTGGAGTGTGTGAGGAGGGCTTCAAATGTGGGAAATCCTTGGTCATGGATTTCATTGGAATTTTGGATGGTGCGGCTCTGTGGTTTCTGGTGGATGGTTTACAGACTTGGCTCTAGTATTATGTGGGTGGTCATTGTCGGTTTCGAGTAGTAGTGGTCACTGCCTCTCCTTCAATGCCAATTTTTTTTCTTGGCTGCAATCAGGCCACTCCTCGTCATTAGGTTTCCCCTTTATGTGTCTGATTCTGAAGGAAAATTTTCTTATGTTGTTTTGTTTTCAAATATTGGTGTTTTCCCCTTCCTTTCTGTCTTCTTCAAAGATGTTTTTGGTGAATTTTTCTTGGGGCTGTGTGGTTTGGGGTTCCTTGTTGTAGCTTGGTCTAGAAAGGTATGGATTCCAATTGGACTGAGGTAAAATAACTTTGTTAGTATGAAGATAGCATGTAGGTGAACACCAATGCTCTTTAGCACATTTCAGATAAAATGGAGAACCTGGAGCAAGCAACTGTTGTTAACACATGATCTGTAAACTATCGCGGATATTCTGTTGGAACAATTTGTCATAATAGATATTGAACTATTCTAAAATCTTAGACTTTGCAATTTATTTCCTTAGATCCCAAATTTGTTAATTACTAGCTTTTCTTGAATTTATGAAATAATTGAATTATGAAAATGAAAGAAATGAGAAAAAGAACACACCATCCACACACAAATCAACACAACATATATCCTAGGAAACTTAATATGGGAGAAAACCAAGCTAGAAGGTGAGGCCTATGCTTTGCTCTATTTTCTTCAGTTATGGAAATGTAAATACAAAGAAAGAGGCACTCATTGTGGAGTTTCCTTTGACATTGTGGCCTGTATGGCCACTACAAAATCTCTCCTCCTCTGTTATGCTCTCAAAATACAACTCCTAGATTCTTTGCTCAACTATGGAACAAATACAATACAAAAGAACGTAACCCCTTTCTCCTCCTAGTAGCCTTGTATTTAACATAGCTCGATAGTTGTCCAGGGTGTTAGAACTAGAAGTATCACCTAGACTGCTATAGGTGTGAGCCTAATACCCATAAGAAAAATTGTAGGTTTGTAAAAGATAAGAGTTTATTTCAATGTGTAGAAAATGGGTGAGACACTCAGTTTAAAATATCAACACAAAAAATCCTTAAAATACACATGAACAAGCAAGGCTTGAATAGTCTCATATCAACAATTAGAATATCAAATGGAAATATGGAAGACTTTAGCAAAAAATATGAAATACATGCATCAGGTTACATTAGGCAATTCTGAAACATATATATCATAAATCTCATCAAATAGGAACCTCCTAGTCAACAAGATATCACTTTGATAACACTTGCACCAATAAAAAACAATAAATCATTTACTACATTAAGGAACAAGCACTAGGGTGAAACCTTCATCAATAGCTAGCATCAAAGTCAGATTCAAAACACATATGTGACAGTAGAAGAAGAAATTGATCATTCACTATTAAATATTCTTAAATATGATACATACAGTCTGGAAACTCTGTTACAGTTGAAAATAAAGGTACGAGTATCACTCTCTCACCATTCAAACCCTCTAATGGAGTTACATTACACATTTTGTAGAAAAATACATTCACAAATATTCTTAGAACTTGCCACCTAGCTCCTACATAGGATCCTGCACCTTAGAGAGGTGTGGCAATGAGTAATCAACAAAAATCTAACAAGATGATATATCCAAGGATGTTGTTAGCATGATTGAATGCAATTGCAAACAACTCGTTGCATGTATCTTAAATAAAACTAGATCCTCGAGGCATGTGTCCTTTGATGTCCAACTGATCCTTAGAGAGATATCCGAACCTTATCTGACAATTGGCAGCCTTCATCAACTCAAAATCCACGTAACTATCAGGTTTGCAGCACTTGCGTTGCAAACTCCAAAATAAACAGTTTGCATCGCCTTCAACAACACACGCTATGAACTTTCCTATATGTGTGTCTTTGCCCTCAAAACTTGTCATTTGATATCAAAACTATGCAAAAACCTTCAAATTGTTTCTAGAACCTGCTACAACCTTCTAAATCATAAAGTAACTTTGCAAAAAGTCATATGAATATGATAATAGCAGCCTAAGATGAAATCATTTCTGGGGTAATTCTGCAAAACAAAATACATCATGGAAAAATGTTTATGTTGATGCATAAATGATGCCTCATCTTCTTCTCCTACTGCCCACTCGTGCCAATGTGTCCAGGTTTTGTTTTGCATTTTGTTCCCTCAACTGTTGCACTTCCTCCTTCAACTTCCTGTTTTCGGCTTGATGGGCTCTATTAAGCATGTACATGTTCTTCCTCTTCCTACGCAAAGATATGGATCTTTTAACCTGATGTTTTTCCTTTTAATAGTTTCTTCACCCATATCTATAACTTTCTTAAGCTGGATCTTGGCATGCAAATTTTCTTTCTTCAATTGTTCATTTTCAGCCTTTGCCTCTTTCAGCTTCTTCCTAAGCCTTTTAAAAGTGGGATCCCTCTCATCAAAAGGAAACTTGATCTCAATGATTCCTATTTTCTTTTTTAGAGGCTCAGTTTTTTCTATTGGCTGAGCTGATGTCCTGGATGTACCTTCTTCTATAGAGGTATGCTACTTTGCTGCTGATCTAGTGACAAGTATTCTAGGTTTGACAGCTTCTGCAACAACATGTGAAGAAAATACAAGCTTCTTTCCCTTCAGACCCTTTGTTTTACCAGAGAGTGTTCCCATAGGTGCAGACTCTGCCACAAGAGAAGTGTCTTCATCAGAAGGTTGTGAAGGACCTTCAACTATCTTATCAATAGACTGGATGGACTTATCCCTTTTGGTCATCTTCCTCTTTTTACTTGACTTTGAGTGCACAGTCTTCTCAGTAGGAGTAGGTGTTTGTCTCTTTGAATATGGTGTATGACCAACATCTGGCTGAAAGCCTGATGCAACTAGGAAAACATCCCAATCAATATTTGTCTTCTTCAACTCTTCCAATACTAGCATTTTAATCAGTCGAGAATGAAAAAAACTGGTATCCACCTGCTTAGATTTATCTTGGACTCTATCTGACATCTTCCCAATGCTTATGAACAGATAAAAGGGTAGGTTCATGGACTCTTTCCCATTAACGTGAAATAACAATCTAATATGGTATTGATAGACCATATTGAACCTTCCTTCACAAGTGAAATACGTCTAAACAACTCTGAGCATTTTGTCAAAATACTCCAGCATATGATTTCTTGCCACTCTCTTGGATAGGTTGTCTCCTTGATATTCAGGTTTTAGGAACTCCTTAGGAAATGTAGAATTCAAAGGCATGGCTTTAAACCATTTTTCACCCTGAACAAGTATCTCCGTGGATGTAGAAATAGACCACTCTGAAACCTCAAACTCCAATGCACACACTTTAGTCTTTGTCCCACTGAAATTTAGTGCAAATTGCTTGGCAACTTTGAAATGTACTCTTTGCATTTTCTGACAAAAAACCAGGCAACCCACTCTCTGAAATGCTTCTCTGAAAAATGGTTCATAATTTATAAGTTGCAGGTCATGGGGCTCAACCCTGACAATTTCTCCTACTTTGTGAACTTTCTTACCTTGGTGATTGTCCATGATAGCTGATTTAAAACCTTTCTCCTTTTGATAATAGTTGCTACCTACTAATGATGAAAACTGATGTATTAGGTTTTAATTGTTTGATATTTGCACAATTTAGGGTTTTTTGAATAAAGTATTCATGTACAACAACAATGCAGGAATGAAAAAGAATGCTAATAGAAGATGAGAGGAGAGAATAATAACTCTAAACTAGATGAGACTTCAATCAAGAAAAAGTTCGGGACAATCTTTTGTAAAACAAAGCATTAGCATCACAGTTCTCAGTTTGCAGCATGCATATGAAGTTTGTAGTAGATGGCTTTTAGACTAGTGTTTTTTATCATAATATTTTGGAAAGTGATAGGTATGAAAGGAAAAATATTTGGACAAGATGATATTTCAAACCTAAGTAAAAAGACTGTCAATGAGGGTTTTGTCAAATTGGAAAAACAGAGGGTTTTGTCATTGCACAGTTTGTAGCAAGGTCAAATGGCTAGAAGATAAAGGACAAACTGGCGTAACAGGAACCTACCCCACCCAATGTCACCACAATGGGGAGGTTCTCTCTATTTAGGGAGGTTAGGCCCAGGGGAGACGTACCCGGTAACCTGGGGTTTTGAAGAGGCCAAGGTATAAAGGTCAAAGTGAAAGTCCCTCCTCACAGGTTACCACCAAGATCAGATAGTCCGGCTAAACAACCAATAATGAAGTGTAGCCCCAAATGAGAACACTTTCCCAGAACAAAATAATAGCAAAACACTATATGCAGGCTATATTTCAATGGCTTAGTACTTCATATAACTATCTGATGTCAATAGATTAGCAATTGTAACAATAGATATCAATGAGATCAATGTTAATTAATATAGCAATGGAATAATATCAATTCATCAATAAATATTGAGATGATGTAGCCAACAATATATTTAATCAATCCCTTACTCAATAAATGCTCTTAAACCATCATCTAATTGCTTATCAACAGAAAGTGCTGCGTCAAGATGGAATAACCAAGTATGACATCAACCTTATTAGGGTTAGTAGTTAGTTAGGGTTTCAAATTATAAAAGTTTTAAGAGTTGTTTGACCACTTATCACTTCAACGTTGGGGAGCTGAGATCAGTGCCTAAGGGTAAATGGAGTCAATTAAAGAGAGGACACAAAGTTGAAGGGATAAAAGGCTAAGGACAAGAGGGAAGGGTTCTAAGGTGCTGCAATGGCAGGGCCCTAGAATCAAAACCCTAGGGGAAAGAGGCTCACTTCGGTGTTGCTTAATCAAGGCCTCGTGCTCTTTCCTCCTTCCTTAGGTTAAACTTGGCAAAATGGCTAGCATAAAAGATAAGTCCAGACAAGAGAGGAGGCGAGGGAGAGTGTTGCAATGGCAAGGCCCTATCACCAAACCCTAGAAAGCAGGACGACCCTAGGTGTAGATAACCTAGGCCTGGGACGTCTCCTCCTTCTTAACTCTTAAAAGGCACGACTAGCACAGGGGAAGAAGTAAAAAGAGTGTAGCAATGGATAGGCTCTTCCTTCCTTCTTCAATGGCTGATAATTTATCTTTTAGGGGACATGAGACAACAACCTACTTGTGTGTTTGTCCCCTAGGGTTTTAAAATCAGCAAAATTTATAATAAATGCAAGAATATAAGACTACAACCATTCAATTAAGAAGTTTTGTAGAAAAAACACTTACATATCATGAAGAAATAACATTGCAAACCCTAGTTGTAAACCTTCCTTCAAGAGAAATGCCAAAATATGCCAAGAAAATCCTTCCTTCAACAAGTGCGCCTCACTCAAAAGATGAAATACCCAACAAGGGCACAAAAATCAGATCTCACTAGGAGAGTGAGTTGTGTGTTATGTCAAAATGAGGATAAAACTCCTCAATATATACTATATCATGACCTTTAATTAATTTTAGGTCATAAAAATTAGCCGACAAGGATTTAAACAAAAATCATATTGTTTTTACATTAAATTTTCTTTTAAAACTCTAAATGAGCAAAAGATGAGACGTCAAGCCCCCCTGAGGGAGACGTTAGGCCCCTTTGGGGCTAGTGCAACATCCAGAAGCCAAACGTTAGCCCCCCTTGGGCTCTTCGAAGCTGCCACACGTGCCAATAACCCGGTCCATTTGTTGTATGCTCATGATGACATCACAAGCCTCTTGGTGGCGTCCTGGGTCATCTGGGGCCAACGTTCCACTGCGAGTGGGTCAATCCCCCTAGGTCTAGCTTAGCCAAAGTGCTTATGATGGAACATCCTCTTCTTCTCCATTGCAAGACCTCGGTCAAACACCGTCCTGTCTCTGCCCTTGATGGGGTCCCAACAACCATCTGATGGGCTCTTCAACCCCATGGAGGTCTGAACTAATCATCTCCCCATGTGTACCGGTCCACGTGGTACATGTCCATCGAGCATGGTCTTGCACATCAAAAACTTCGCTCTCCATGGGCTCATTAGTCACAGGGATCATAGCAATGTTAATCACGTCTCATCATTAATATTATCAGACATATGCATACAAACCCTAATATATCATCCAATAGCTCAAAGACATTACAAAGACCTACAATACAAGGTTGAAGAAAAAGACAAGACACTCTATTCGGCTAGTATCCATAAGGAAAGGAAAGTCTCCAAGGGGTATCATCCAAGCCATGTAAAATGAGGTGATGTGGATAAGGGATGTCCAGACATACAGGTAGAGTGAGAGACAGGGATGCAT
>JASDQU010278812.1:0-13912 GCA_032191745.1 Picea mariana | reverse complement strand
GAGGGAAATGTATCGCGGCTATGATTGATGGTGAATATTGTATTCTGAGAGAGGAGACTGTGAGAGAAAGAAGAGGAAGTTACAGTGGGTTTTGCTGTAGGTTGTATCCCTTCATTTGCTGGATAATAATAAAGGAAGGACCTGGCAATTTCTCTAGTGGACGTAGCCCACACTGGGTGAACCACGTAAATCTGTGTCTCTCTTGTATTGTGTGTCTTCTGTGTTTTGTTTCTGCATTTGTTTTATTTTATTTGCTCCGCGGTCCTGTTTTTCTAACAGAATTGTTAAGGGTTGTGATTCAATCATTGATGCATTGCTGGTTTGATTTCTATAGTCTTTGATTGATTTCTTTTACACATTTTTTTCATGAAAATACATTTGTGTTGTGGTTAGACCCTTGCCATAAATCATGTCATGCAACACATATTTGATTTGATCAAACTCTTGGTGTTGGAATCATTACTTTGGTTTTAAAACTATGCTAAAACTTTGCTTGCGCGAGTGTTTGGTCGAATTACCCTATGTTTCATTAATTGTTTGAATAGCATGGTTTTTAATATATGTAATAGTAATATCTTAATAGTTATATGCATCGACGATTTTACTATGGGAAATGACTGTTTTTCAGGGGATGAGATAACTCCACCACCCTCGCACACTTTGGCATTAATGTCTGCCTCCTTACCGGGTTACCTCTATTGATTTTTGGGAAACTCTCTGAGCATACCCTGTTCAAACCCTTGTCCCTTAGCCTGACTCACTATGTGTTCTCTCCTGGCTCCTATAGGGTGAATTTAAACCCCATAGTGTTCAGAGTCAGTTTTGGTTTCATTATTGCTAGAGAAGACTGTTTTATACTGCCCCTGTAATTGCCCCAGAGACACATTTTTGCGTCAGTGATTCTATGAAAACGGTTTGGAATCAAATCAAACCCTTGAAAACCCAGAACCGAAATCAGCCCCTTTACCTTCGAAATGGGCAGTTTCTCTGGAAATTGAGTTTTTATGAAGATCTATCTCGTGTTTTACAGGTCAATTTTTTCAGATCCTCTCTGTGGCTATAAGGTGCGTTTTGGGTCTATATGCATTTGCCAGAATGCTTATCACTTCTCCAGACCTATGCTTCAGAATCCCTTCTGCCCATATAGCCTTGTGCCTCAACCTCCTATTGAAACCCTTTATCAATCCAAAGAGTTATCAAGTAGTCTCTATTCTCTTTAGGATGTTGAGGCAGCAACAACTTTGTCAATTCAAAATTATCATGATCGAAGCATTGTCTTACTGCCCAGGTATGGTTTTTCCACATCAATTTTGGATGATTTGGTTTCGACTAGCACAATCAATTAGTTTTGTCTGCGTGAGTAAATTAAAAAAAAAAAAAAAACAATTCTGCTTACTTCCAGTTACCAGAAGTGATTTCGTTTTTTCTATTTGAATTAGAATGAGAGATTTCGTTTGCTTTCCTAAAACCAATTATAGCTATGATTTGGTCAATGTGATTTGATTATTCTTAGATTAGAATAAAACGATTGATTTGTTTTCGATTCTATTTGGATTTTCTTTCAATAGCTCTGTTCGTTTCTATTACTTTTACCAAAATGATCTCGTTATGGATCATGTATAGAAAATTCGATTGTTAAACTCAGAACACAGTTATGTTTGGATTCATGTCGGCTCTAATATAGTTGAAATTATTTCTTATGTCCTGATTTTGAGATGATTTTGTATGCTGGGATTAGCATGGTCTTTCATATATGTAATCCATCAATATTAAAGATTGGTTTGACCAAAACAATGTAATCTATTTGATTCGTAAAACGATTCTGTTAAGATCGGATTGACATAGTTTGTCTCTATTTGAATTCGTATGAAAGACTTGGCTAAAATCGATCATAATTTGTTTTGAAATTGGTTCAAGAAATAATTTCGTTGGTTCCCCAACTGTCAATCTATTCTGTCTGCTCCCAAATTAGTGATAACAAAGGTTGAACAGAATGCATGTATCTCTGTTTCCATTCATTTGAACATGATTTTGTTTGCTCTCAAATTAGCATAGAAGTTTTGATTTGAATGATTCATTTGGTTTCCAATTAGCAATTAAATATTTGTTTAAAAGTTTGAATATAATTCTATTAGATTTGGATTGATCAAAATCGATTATGTTTTCAAAATAGGCCAGCTACAAAATCGCTAGAAAGATTTCTACCAATTTTATCAATAAACACTATCTAAACTTTTGTATTTTTGTGTACTTACAGGTACCCACGAATTTCATTAACCAATTGGACATGCTACAACAGTTTAGATATGGTTTTCAGTTATTAGTCCTATGCAAAATTAGGTATTTGGGGAGATTATTCAGAGATTTTTGTAAACTGTTTTGACAATTCCCACAGGGATGTTTTACCCTGTGGGAAGTCTTTAAATACTTCTTATTTTTTGTAAATAATCATCATTATCACTGTGGGAGAACTAGATTATGGATTAATGATTCAGACTGAGATGAAAGTTGATGTCTTGTAATAGCTTTTTCTTTCAATATATCAAACTTTTGTTTCAGGTTCTTTGCATATCAGTTTGCAATTAATTATCGACTACTTTAGCTATCATGATTCATTGCATATTGATGTGATTTGATTTATATGTTATCCATATATGATATCTCTTATTTAAAAAACAAAACAATTACTCTAATTCAATTTAATGAATACAGGTTTATCTTTTTCATTAATTGAATTGTTTTGTACAAATTTTGCACAAGGATTTATCTGATTGCGATACTTTGTTAATTATAAGATTGTTGTAATATTTTATGTCTTGTTTGTCCTGTTATTAATATTTGAAAGAGCATAGCTACTTCTTGTTTGTCCTGTTATTAATATTTGAAAGAGCATAGCTGCTTCTTGTTTGCGAGAAGTTCGTGGATAATCCGGTGCGGGTTTCCTCCCACCAAATAGCTGAATCAACCATCATACACAGGACAAACCTGTAGCGTTACTTCAGGTCAGTATGTTATATTTGTCATTTAATAGTTAGCTTATTAGTATAATTTAAGTAGTTTAGTTAGATAAATATATTAGTTTAGATACATATTTAGAATTATTGTTTTAATTGCTTAGCTTAGATAGTTTTTCAGTTTATTTCTTTTTCATAAAATTATAAAAATCAAAAAACAATAGTTTCGCTGTCTTAGGACAGATTACAAATGAGTTTTGCAGGTTTTCATTTAAATATGTAATTTGTAAATATTGTACATTCGTGATTAAGATTTAATTCTGTTAGTAGTTAGATTTTTAATTTCGTAGAGTTATTATAGTATTAGATAGTAAATGGTATATATCATAGTTTAGAATTGTTTATTAGTTTGTTTTAATTGTTATTTTTCATTTAGATTAGTTAATTTAGAGTAGTTTTCTTAGGACTTAGATCGGCTAACGGAGCCACTAAACCCGTCAGGGTGGGTTATCCCAAACGGCTTGGGTTATTTAGACAACCCCGGACCGGATCCACTCTTCCAGTTGACGGATGGTCAATTTCGCCTGTCAACAGGTTCACAATGTGTTGTTGTAAACTTCACTAGTTCTCCTTCAAATATGTCTGACTACTGCTACCAACATTCATGTCTATGAAACAAAATCAAATTCATAAAAACAGAGCATATGCAAAACAGAGTGAGTAAATCTCTCTAAATGATCATATAAATAAAATTCTAGTCTAAACTATACTGCTATCATCTAAAGGAATTAAAGCTTCAGCTAATATAACATTCACACTATTGAAAGCAAATAATAATACTAATCTATGAAGGTGTTGACCTCTGTTGGGAGGTGTGCCCTTGCTGCTTCAACAGGTCAGTTACTGGAGTCTACAGTAAATTTGTTTTCAACCCACACATTACTCTCACTCAAACTTCAAAACATAGAATCAAACTATGCTAACAACTCAGCTCACATTCAATCATAGACGATCAAGGCATAGAGATAAATGACATCCTTCTATTAACCTTCACCCAGAATATGTTCTGCAATATATAATGCTGCTTCACATCTATATTATACTAACTCTCTACTACTTCCACCATCCTTCCCATGACTATTTAAACAGTCTTAGTCGTGAAACACAAGGAGGTGAAATTGTTTGCAAATCAATCAATTGTTAAATTTAATTATTTGGTTACATATTTTAAGCTTCATCCTCATGACATGAAGTGCATGAGGATGAAGCAACAACAAAATATCCTAACATAGATTTTCTAAAACATTTATGATTCAATAAACACTCAACAGTTGTCTTCGGCATGATCTGGAGCTAAACTTGGTACATTCGACTTCCTGAATTGGTACTGGATCGTGACAGGTAGATGGTACCAGATCCGAACAGTGCACGAATGGTGGTACTAAATCACGATAGTCCAYGGATCTGAACAGTGCATGGATGGTAGTACCAGATCACGACAGTACTGAATGAAGGTTACCACCTCTRTTGGCACCCGTGAGTCCACTCACCTATCTTTATCCGCCACATGTCATGTCAGAACCATCTGACGAAAAAAATTGGCGTCAATGGTTTTTCTTTTGTAAGGAGTATCAACGAAGAATCTCGTAGCTCTGCACTGATCCCTGACTTCCCCTCTCAGAAAATGACATGATGCAACGTTTTAGCTCTAAGATACGCTAGATACGATGCATTTAATTGATTTATTAATTCCAAGATCGCACATTAGTCTCTAATTCATGCACAAAGCCCAATGACCATTTTAACCTGTAGATACAATGCATCTCCCTTCGCGCCTCCACCGTCAACCTACGTAAAATTGATTACAGAGAATTGGTTGTAAGTAGTTTAAATTTTGTCCCATTACTTGTATTAACAACTTGATGTGACTGGTAAGTTCTCTCTCAATATATTACCTTGAATTATTATGAGCCAGATCATTTTGTGTGCAAAGAGGTTTGGAGCATCTAGAGGAGCGAGATGAATGACCTAGAGAAGGCTTCCAAGGTATAGTGAGTATTAAGGAATAGATTTTAGCAAGCATACAGGTATGTACCAGTCTGGTTGATTTCATTTCACATATAAATTAAGATCTAATATTATTCTATGTGTCATCCCTAATTAAGTGTATTCGATTGCAGGAACGATGACTTCGAAGAAACCTACCACCAGGAAATCTCCTAGAGTCCCAAAGCTGCAAGAATCAGAAGCCGAAGAAGGCTCCTCCCCAGCCGTTGCAAGAAAATTTATAATTCACTTCCAAGCCAATGCCGACCATCAAGACGATCACCAAAGAAGCCTTCGCTCAACGCCTGGCCTTTGGGGACATAGAGGTGAACATTGGGACCAATACAACATTCCCATGATGCGAAGACTTGTTCAAGGAAATAAAGCATGAAGAATTCCCCGAGTATGCCCCGCATAGTGATCCTAACACGAGGAAGATGGATGATGAGGTCTTTGTCAACATCCACAAGGCTTACCTACACATGGTGGCGAGAAGGACTCTGGTATTCCTTTGCATTTAAATTTTGAAATGGCCCATTGATCACAGCAATGCACAGAAGTGTGTAATTAATGATGATAATGGTCAAATCATCGGGGTTTTCATCCCAGTAGAAGTCCAAAAGTATTACAAGCTCAGGGAGCTAGAGGAACATTTGAACAAGGATTTTGTTGTGAAGTTTTATCAGAAGCACAACACCAGCAAAATCATGGCGTCATGGTGGAGAGAAGACAAAAAATTCACCAAATGAAACTCTGGCTAGTACCCGACGGCCAAACTCAGACAACGTTATATCTATCTAATGGCTCTCCTTTGCCAATTTCATGGAGAAAAATATTGCTCGAAGTTTTCTAAGGCATGGATGCCTTTTGCTTATACTGTCACCATCTCTAGAACAAGCTTCAACTGGGGCACGATCATCTCCAAATAGCTTAGCACCTGCATTCTACAGGCTCAGCGACCGAAGGAAGGAGAAAATCATGCCTTCTACATGGAATCTTATCTATTGGACATCATCTGTGCAAGAAATGTCTTCGTAGGGATGAACCTGAGATGGCACACTTTTGAGCTCCCTGTACATGTCTATTTTAGGATCTTGTGGGAGAACAAGTATAAAAGATCCTACTCTCTCATTTGCAACCAATTTATCGCACCTATTCATTTTTTACTATTCAAGAAGGAGTGCCCAAGGATGTTTGATGTGGCCATAAAAGTTATATCGAAAGTCAGTCACTGGTACCTGGATGAGCGCGAAACCTACATTAGGATTTTCGGCGCCACAGGAGTACCACATTTGCTACCTATATATGTCCCCTATCGACTGGTACTAGCGGAAATATGTTACCAAACTATCTTGCAGGGGTAAAATGCCACTTTGTTGAAGGATAAGAAGTGGGCATTCATACCCTATGGGTTTCATATCGGCTTCTACCAGGTTAAAGACACTACACAGGCCAAGCAAGAGGGATTAAGTCAATTTGAATTTCGGTTCCAGACAGGATGTTTTTGCAAGCATGATCCCAAGGGTATGGTCTCAAAACATGCATCAAAAGTATCTTCTTGTTGGCCTTATGCCCATGACCGGTTTGAGGATGAAATATTCAGTGAAAACGCTCAAGATTGGGATGAGGTAGTGGCAAGAATGGTCGACCCCAAAATAACCAAGTTCAAGGCCATGATTTGGGAGGAGAAAGCGACGTCCTTGGATGAAAGAGCACAAAGAGAAAAAGAAATTCTCAGGACTAGGGAAGAAAGGGTAACATTTGAATCGATTGAAACGATGGAAGCTCCCCAGAAAGCCCCTATACAGAACTAGAATTTTATCGGAACTCTAGGTGCAAGGGAAAAAGGGACACTATTGCTCCAACATGCTCAAAAAATGAGGGATCTGGCGTCGAATGATCTGACCCTCTTATCAAGCGTTCCGACCAGTAACCTAGAAGAGAGCCCAGAAGGGGTAGGCGTCCCTGAGATCATAGACCCCAGTAACATCAACGGGTTAGATGACCCTGGATCCACACTACCGCCAGTCGATTCACTGGCAGGTGCGACGACGCAATCAAAGCTGGGCTAAGTGTCAGTCAAAACCAATGCACCTAACCCTCTTTCCAAGTTCATGGATATATACAGTGATGATGAGAGTCTGAAGGCATCTCAGAAAACCTCTGTGTATGTAGAAGAAGAGAAGGGAGTCGAGGAAAAAACACCTCTTGTTCCCGATGTTCAGAGTCAAGAGGACACACGAGAAGAAAACGGAGCTAAAAGCGACTTAGACATGGAAATGCCCGATGCACCAGAGACCCGAGCAGGTAGTCCCAAGGACAAGTCAAAATTGGACAAGTCAAAAGAAAGATCCTCGCAGAAGGACATCGGTGATGCCATGGATAACATACATGAAAGTATTGATCTCACTCCTGACACATCCATTCCGCTTTATACTCAGGTCTCCAATAAACATCAGGAAGAGGTCGGGCCTTCAGAGAAAAACAATGAGGTTCAGGGGTCTGATATTGAACAAATATATACCATCTAAAGCCTGGGAAACACGTTCAAATGGGGCGACCAACAGATACTAGAGCTGGTAGACGAAGTAGAAGCAATCTATTCGATCTCTTATGATCAGAAGAGGAAGGCCATCATACAAAGGACTACTAAGAAGAGGAATATTACTGCACCATTCTATTTTGGTTACCATAGAGGAAAGCTTGATGAACACAACAGATGCTCGCATGTCTGAACTAACTAAAGAGAAAATACCAAAAGAGAAAATCTAGTTGTTAAGAATTATTTTGGAGCTTCTATGAATGAAGAAGTCCTTTTGGACTAGAGACGAAGTTGTTTTCATGACATGCATGTGTAATTGAGCCCGGAGAAGAACTATTTCCTATTTAGTTCATGAGAAGATGTAATAAGTAATAGCTATCGAATATATTGTCAAGTGATCTGGTGCAATTGTTTTGTTGTTCTTTTCTCTAATGATGGAAATGATGAATCGTTGTGTGGATGTATGATGAAGGATTATGGTAGATAAATTATTTTTCTTTCTCTTGATCTTATCATATAAATGTTTTCTTCTAATAATTAGTATTCTCAAATAGTAATTGGATGCTCACATGGTTAACATATTATTACTAGGCCTGTGGTATAGGATTATCATTTGCATGTTTGAGAAGTGGGTTATCCCAAGCTCAACCTCTTCTGTAGTATTTAAATTTTCTCTCATCTTGTTTCTTGGGTAGTTTAGGTTAAAATCTTAGCTAGTGATCGAGTGCTCACACGGTTAAAGTATTATTACTAGGACTTTGGTAAGATATCGTTGTGTGCATGCTAGAGTGAGGGTTATCCTGAGCTCGGCCTTTCCTAGTCTTTATACTTCCTCATCGCTGTGTGGTCAAGTTGGTTTATGCCAACTTTTTCTCACATTTATCCTAACTAAAGAGAAAATCCCGAATAAAGGAGATGCCTCCACAAGAAAACAAAAAGCCCATCGATTAAATTGGTCAGATCACGAGATTTGGAGAACCATTCCAATCACAAATGCTGCAGATTCTAATTGGGCCTCATTGGCGAGTTTGGTTCCTACTGTTGAGTTAAGGGTTTTACGACCCATCAAGAGAGTTGGCACTAGAAGGAGGGCCTGAGAATGAATGGCTGAATATGTAAGTTATATGATATTCTGAATAACCTATAGATTTGTAATGACCCACATGCATGGCTAGTCATCCAATAGACAACCCACCTTTACCGAGTACTCCCAAAGTGGATAACTCACCCCACTCTGAGGAAGGATATCTTCACCCTGAAATACCTATGCCCCCCCTCACTAGGAAGTGAATCAGTTCAGAAGGATTACCAGAGCTTATGCCCGACAAATCAACGCTTTGTCATTCACCCGCATCCTCCCTCAAAGAAAACAACAAGGTAGACTAGTGTTCATCACTCCTGATGAATTTTTTGTACACTCCATCGAAGACTTAATAGACTTCGTGATCACTGAAATCCAAGAACCTCTTGACCTCATGCCCGAGATGCCAGCCAACGACATCTCTGAACCTAACGATCTTTCGGAGGAGGAAGAACCTAACTCTGACTCCAAATATATGGAAGAGAACAATGGTCATGAGGAGGAGAGAGAAGTTCCACTTCAAGGTGACCAACCTTGGTTGGTCAGGGACGCCATGGAAATCCCTGGAGGAATACACAATCTCCCTAGGCACCTGAAAAATTTGCTCCCCAAGTATGATCCTGAGACCTCAGGATTACCCGAAGATCATATCAAGAAGTTCATACTCGCGATCAGGCTTATGAACGTTCAACATGAAGACGTGGTATGCATAGTTCCCCCCTACATGTTTGAGAACTTAGCTTCAAATTGGTATTTTAACTTGCCAGTAGGATCCATAACTAACTGGACTAAGTTCCAAAAGGACTTCCTAGACAAATTTTCCGAAGAAACTACCACGAGAGACCTTATGGATGAATTTTTCACAGCCACCATGACCCCAAAGAAAAGGTTCAAAGATTTCAATCAAAGATTCATGACTATCCTAAACAAGTTTTAGCCCGTGGAAAAACAGGCTCAAGAGTTTCAAATCGAGGTCTATGCTAATGCTCCTCTGGCCTCTATTTCCATGTTCGTTAAAAGAGCCACTAAGCAAACCCTCGCGGAGAATTTTGAAGAGGCCAAGATGATAGAGTTCCATATGAAAGGGTGTAAAGAAGGCTAGGCATCTCTAGAAAGAAAAGAAACCCAGCCCCCTCCCAACTCCTGATAAGGGTAATGGGGATATAGAAGACCTGTAACACATGGTCAAGAAACTATCAAATGAGATTATAGATATGAAAAGAAATGTAGGTGAGGGAAACCAAGGCCAAAGACCCTATAATCCTTTCCCTAAAAGAAACCATCCTTTCAAAGCAATTGAACCTCCCCCAACCAACCTAAACATTGACTTAGGGGATGTCACATCTGATTCTTTCAGTACTTACCACCAAGAGAACCAATTAGAAAGGGAATGTCCTTAATGGGTCAATGCTATGAATTTAATGGCCAATCGTTTTCTGGGCAAAGTCTCTCTGACCGAACCACCCAACAGTTCCGCCTTTAACATTGTCGATCAGGAAGAGGATGACCCCCCACAAGACATGGCCATGCTGATATGGGATCCCGACGTGATCGTGTCTTCAGACGATCTGTTTAAACCTTAGGCACCACCCATTGAGATATCGGTGGTACAAACATGTAGTAAGGGTCAACCCGGCCCAAAAGATATCAATGCCACGCGTGTCTCACAAAGTAAATTAACTCCTAATCGCCCGAGAATGCCTGTCGCTCCTAGTAAACAACCTCTAAGAATCCATACGTGGGAATCTCTTAAGCTAGATTATAACGTAGTCGAACATTTGAAGAAGATGAAAACTAATATATCAGTTATGGACGTATGTAGAATCCCTCAGCAGAAAGACCTTCTGTTGGAGGCTCTAGGTTTGGTAGAAAACCTGACCACCAGTGACGGTCGAGAGAAGAATATACCCCCTCCATATTTGGAAAGAAAACCAACGATAAACACCTGCTCAGAAGGCAGGAAGGAGAGACTTTTCATGCCTCCTTTCCTTTTAATGTTTGAAGTCTTCAATAGGAATATTCACAATTGTATGGTAGATTCTAGAGCATCTTCTAATGTCATGCCCTTGGTCGTTTGTAATAAACTAGGTGTTTTCCCTCTTAAAAGTGATAAGCATGTTATACAGCTAGATAGAACCCAGGTCAAGGTTATGGGGGAACTCAAAGATGTGATGATTAGGATAGCGACACACCCTAGTTTCATGCAGGTGATTGATATCATTGTAGTAGATATCCCTGAGGCATATGGGATATTATTGAGCCAGGATTTGTCTGAAAAGATGAATGGATACTTTAGTACCGACTGGGCACACCTTTGGCTACCATTGAAAGGATACAAGAACATGATCTGAATTGATAGGGAGAGATATCTGAAGCATACGATCACCAATCTGGAAGCCCCTAATGAACCAGCCTCCATGGATTTTCCCATATTGGGTAATTATTCTTGTGAATCCTACTTCAGGAACTTCCCTCCCCTCATATCCAATGTTCCACTTACCCAAAACTTTGAGCTTCCTTTCCAAGAGAAATCGCCAATGCTGACAGAAGATTCTCTCTTTTGTCAAAATCCCATGCTAGGTCCGGTGGAAGGAAAGGGTGGACAACATAACATCAACAATGGTGAAGGAAGGAATGATTGTCATTCATGTTTTTGGATCCTCTATTTTGATGGATCCAAGTCTTAAGAAGGATCAGGAGTGGGGTGCATTCTAATTGACCCATGGGGTAGGTGTCATTTCTTGTCTTGTAGGCTAGAATTCAAGTGCACCAACAACACTGCCAAGTATGAAGCCTGGTGCAAGGGTTAAAGAAATCCATTGATCTTAATGTCAAAGAATCAAAGGTTTTCGGATACTCAGAAATCATAATTAGACAAGTAAGAAACACGATACATTTCAATTCACCCCACCTTAAGAATTACCAACAGGAGGTTCATAGATGAATAGAACACTTTGGAGTTTTCAACATTACTGCAATCCGTAGGACAAAGAATACCCTTGCTGATTCCCTAGCCACAACCGCTTCTACGCTATCTCCTTTAGAAGATTATGAAGCCTCTCGATTCACTGTAGAACTGCTCTACAAGTGATCGGTACCTAATAACATTTGTAATTGGAAATTCTTTGAAGGAGATGAACAAATCATACGTTTTTTGACCAATTAGGACAATTTCAAAGGTCTCACTATTAATTATGAAGAGTTCCAAGAGCACTCAATGGAAAGGGGTCCTATGGAAGATCATCATACAGATAGATCAAAGGCCCATACAATCCCAAAAGGGGTAGCTAATCTAGAAGATCTGTTTGGTCTAAAGGAACAATTCAAAGGTTCTAAAAGCACAAAGACTAGCAGCTCTTGTCCCCTCCATGAAACTATGAATATTGGGACCCCATAGAACCTAAGGAATGTAAACCTCAGGAAAACTATATCTAAGGAAGAAAGAAATGCCTACCTCAAGCTGTTTAGACAATACTAGGACATTTTCGCATGGTCCTATAAGGAGTTGAAAACATATGATACTTGTATTATTTAGCACACCATCCCATTGAAACCCGAAGTCAAGCCTTTCCAATAGAAGCTCAGGAAATATCACCCTTCATTAGAACCTCTCATGTATCACCCTGGGTAGTAAATCTTGTTCCGGTGAGGAAAAAATCAAGAGAAATCCGATTGTGCGTAGACTTTCGAAACCTCAATAAAGCTTCAGAGAAGGACAATTATCCTGTCCCATCGATGGAACAACTCCTGCATACCGTGTCAGGATCAGATATTTTTTCTTTKCTCAATGGTTTCTCAAGATACAATCAAGTGTTGGTTTCGGAGGAAGACCGATTGAAAACCACCTTCTGAACCAAATGGGGAATMTTCTCATATAAACACATTCCTTTCAGCTTAATTAACGTAGGATAAACCTTCCAGAGGGCCATGGACATGGCATTCCGAGGGCTTATAAACAATTTAGATGACGTGATGGTGTATTCGAAGGATGGGATGGAGCACATCCAACACTTAACTCAGATTTTTGAAAGATGCAGGAAATACGGTATATTGTTAAATCCTAAGAAAACTATCTTCAAGGTTGAAGAAGGGAAGTTGTTGGGTCATATTATATCTCAAGAAGGGATTCACATAGACCCCAAAAGGATTAAGGCCATAGCACAACTTCTGTTACCTCATAACAAGAGAGCCATGCAATCTTTCTTCGAGAAAATCAATTTCGTGAGGAAGTTCAGTCTTGACTTCACTAAAATTATCAAACCCTTACAAAAGATGATTCACAAAGATGCTGAATTTAAGTGGGATGATGAAAAAAAAAACTCTTTCAACAAAATCAAAGCTGCCATACCCCAGGCTTCGGTGTTGCGAAGTCTTAATTTCAATAGAGGCTTTAATTTATATGCCTTGACTTTTGACCAGTCGCTTACTGTGGTTTTAACTCAAAAGGATGATGACAACAATGAATCCCCAATATCATTTATGAGCAGTAACCTTCAAGGAGTTGAGCTCAACTATCCTGCCATAGACAAGCTGGCCTACACAGTATATAAGGCAGTAAAGCATTTCAGGTCCTACATCCTCAAGAATCACACTAAGGTGATTGTACCACAACCTCCAGTCTAATATTTGTTCACCCAACAAGAAATGGGAGAAAGAAGAGGGAACTGGATTGTAGTAGTCCAAGAATTTGATCTAGACATAAAACCTGCCAAGCTAGTAAAAGGACAAGGTTTGTGCAAGCTCGCAACCGAAGCCTAGGATCAAGTAAATGAGAACTCCTAATGGGAGAATGAAATAGCTCTGTGGTGTGGAGAAGTAGTATACATCCCCCCAGGATGAGATTCTTGTTACAAGGACTTGGCTTACCTACTACATCACAGAACTTGTCCTGAAATCTTCAACCCAAGAGAGAGAAGAGCCCTCAGGTTAAAGTCTTCACAATATCGTCTTATAAATTTGGTTCTTTACCAGATCAACTATGACGGGGTATTGTTGAGGTGCCTCAAACATGAAGACAACGATAAGGTGCTAAAATAACTTCATGATGGCCCCATCGGATGACATTTTGTTGGAAATACCACCGCTCATAAGATTCTGAGGGCCGACTACTACTGGCCCACCTTGTTCAAATATGCCCATACTTACGCTAGAAAATATAAGACTTGTCAAATAAGAACTGGAAAAGAGAAAAGAGAAGTAGTCCCACTTCATCCTATGATTGTTTCTAGGCCTTTTGAACAGAGGGGGTTAGATATCATAGGAAAAATTATGCCCAGCTCTTCTAATCTA
>JASDQU010278809.1:0-14842 GCA_032191745.1 Picea mariana | reverse complement strand
TGTTGTCGAANCGACGGTCACGATATGTTCCCGACATAGAGTGATCTGACGATTCATACTCTCCTCGATCTTAACGGCCATTGATCTGTGGCTTAACACTCGATTATTCCATGATCTCTATTTAAAGATCATGGAGAGTCATTTGCCAATGATCAATTGTGAGAAACTCTCTTGTAAAATCTCTCTGTAATCTTTTTCTTTGCATTAATAAACTGCTCCAAGTGGCCGCATTGGCTGGGGCCATGGATGTTTCCCCGTAGGGGTTTTACCATGTGAAAACATCGGTGCGTTGATATTTGATCTGGTTATGTGAGTGGTTATTGAAGGTGTTCATCCTTTGTTGGAATACCTGTGTTGTCGAACAAAGATGAGGGGATGGTTAATTACCAACTTTGAAATTGCATAAAGTAAATTGCAGAAATTGAAATCTAATCTAATTGTTTTGGGGTGTTGTGATAAATTTTATGGGTTTTTTTTTTTTTTTAAGTTAATAGAGAAAATCATAAGCAAATATGAGACAACCACAAAAGGACAATGATCCCCCAGGGGGAATTGAATACTAGGCATTGAGTAGCCTACTGATTTTATTGATGTGTTTACAATCTCCTTATTGGGAGGGCTTGTAATCCTTTATATAAAAAAGGATAAGCAAGGTTACAAGTTTCGGAAATAATATGAAAGGAAGAAGGATTCTCCCAGGGGTCCCGGAAGGTTCAAATCCACTAGAAATCGGCAGTACTTCCTCTTGGTTGTCCGTAAATCTGCAAAAATCAGCAAGAAAAACAACCCAAGAGATGCCCAAAATCAGTTTGGACAACTTATGGGAAAAATCAAAGTTGTGGAAAAAATATTTCTAAATTAAAAATTAACTAAACTAAAAAACTATTGCCACTGAGGCAAGTTGAAAGACAAGCTTCCTCAATGGTTTTATTAGCTGTTAGGAACAACAATTAAGAGGGAACTTGAATTTTCCAAATATTGAAATGAAAGCACTTTAAATTTAACTATACCTTAACCTTGAAATATTTGACTTAAAACTTGCTAAAGGGTGATCTTAAATGCTAAATCTAATCTTCAAATTGATTAACTTGGAAATGCAAAATACATTCATCTTTCCAATGCATGCAAAACAAAATGTAAAGGATATGAAATGGAGATTCAAATCTGAATTTTAGCATGTGTGTCTTAGTAACCAAAGAATAGTTGAATTTGAGAGAGAGAGAAACTTGCAATGTTCAAAACCCTTGGGCACTGGGATCTTTTGATGGATTGAAGAGGGACTATGTCCTTGAATGTTGAAGTATTGGAATATGCAATATTGATCAACTACTTTTCCAAGCTTATGAGGTCATGTGAACTAACAAAGATCTTGCAAAACAAATGTTAAATCTTGGTGCCACCTACAAGAAGGATTCAATGAGCATGTTGGTTAGCTTAAACATACATGAAAATAAATGTCTTTCAAATAAGAAAAGAAAAATGATTAATGAACACAAGATAGCATCAATAATCCTAAGCCTAGCTAACAAATGAAGTACAAAACCAAGAACAACATCTCCTCATACTAAAACCATATGACAATTATTCATCTACAAAATAGCTCAATACATTGTCTTGACCTCCAACACATTTTTTATTTAAAATGAGTATTACAATGATATTACAAGACATATACAAGATATAATCAAACTTCCATTAGTCAAAAATGGAGAGAGTGATTGTTTATATAGCAAACCGGGTGAAGAATCCAAAGAGGGGGGGTGCACTTCCCAAAGAGGGAGGGTGGACCACTTGTGAGGGAAAGATGAGCCAAGTGTAACAATATGGCTTGCACCTCTCTTGTAACTTCAAAATGGCACCACATATGAGATATGGGAGGTGGGAGAGGTCACCACCTCTCAAGACATAGGTGCCTCTCTCCAAGAGTGCACCACCTCTTGAGAGGGAGGCAGACCCCCTCTTGGAGATCTCACCAAACTCAAGAAAAGAATGAGATAACTCACTCTCAACTCTCTCTAAAGTGCCAAAAAGGCTCAGTGAACTCAAAGAGAGGGTGATTTGACTCAAAACATGTCCCCGACATGTTTCCCAAAAAATAGCATTGGTGATTTTTTGTCTTTTATTGACTTTTTGTAAGTAAAATTGATTTTTAGTGATTAAAAATCATTATTTTCATTCAAAAAGTGGGTACATAGGTAAAGTAGGTATTCTAAGAAAGAAAATGAATACCCCCAAGGCATATGATTCCTCCTAGTACAAATTTTTTAACTTATTCATCAATTACAATTAAAAATATCATGTTTGCAGGAAATTTTTTATTTGCGGAAAACATTAAAAAATCCTAATGGGGACTTAGCGAAATTTCCATATGACACAAAAATGATGACTAGAATGGTAATATACATTAGACACTAGACTTATACAACACACCAAGTCTTATCCATTAGTACATACTCCATCTTTGGAGGTAATTGAGTGAAAAAACTTAAAAATTATAACTCGCTACTAAGGCAGTAAGATATAATTAAAAGGTTAAAAAACACTCTAGAGTAGTGAACTAATGACCAAGTATTAGAGGGCTAAGCCTTTTACAAAGTTTATCATGCTAGCTCATATTATTACAATTCCCCCATGGGGTATGGAAATTTGATATGAAGAAGGAAAAGAAAAGGGGCTATAATGGTTAGTTGGACTTCTGAACTCTAATTTTGAGCAAGTATTTGTTAAATATTTGGAAGCTCAACTGCAAGACCATCCTAGTGCAATTTGGTTGGTAACATTAAATCCATATGAGGACATGTGCTTGATCTTTAGGAAATCATGTGAGAATCTAGAATCTATGATCTGCAAAACAAACATGTCTCGCCAAACAAATGTATCAACAACACATATAATATATAGAAACCAACAATAAAATGAAATTGCATGAATAATATACATATATACAAGGAAAATTAAAAATAAGAAAGTGAGATAATATACAAGGAAGAAGTAAATAAATGAAAGTAATATACAAAGGATAAGGGTTAGATATATTTATGTTACAAGGGATGCCCCATGGGCATCATATGATTTTGTTGAAGAAAAACTTGAGGAGTTGTCCATTCACCGGTAGAGTCAACTTCTCTCCATCCAATTGGCTAAGGTAGAAAGAATTGGAACTAGCCACATCATGGATGATATATGGTCTTATCCACACTGTCAAATTTGTCATGCTTCCCTGGCTTCTCTTCTCACTTATCCCATAGAAATATTGCGTCACACTTTTGAAAGGCCCTTTGTCTAGAAGATTTATCAAATGCCCTTTTGACCTTTTCCTAATTCCTGACACTCTGATCAAAAGATTTTCTTATTCTCTCATCTAACTCTATAAATTGATTCAATCTATTTTGTAATGCATCTTTATCTATATTGAATCCTTGAAGGAGCTAATAAGTTGGAAGCTTCAAGTGATCTGGGAATTGTTGGGCCCTCCATTTTAAAGAACTAGTTTTGCAAAAGTCATAGAGTTTTATAGAACCCCATAGCACATTAGCATTATATAGAAGTGGCAGAAATCTAACTACCAGTGCGTCAGCAAGGAAAAAGAGTGATGAGTCAGCTGGGAAAAG
Source organism: Picea mariana (assembly GCA_032191745.1). Classification (NCBI taxonomy): domain Eukaryota; kingdom Viridiplantae; phylum Streptophyta; class Pinopsida; order Pinales; family Pinaceae; genus Picea; species Picea mariana. Next base: position 11,231 of record JASDQU010278809.1, on the reverse strand, counting down.
AAATGGAAAGATCTGGAACGCTTGAGCGCATGCTAGAAGGACGTGGAATCAAGAATCCAATAAGCCCCGCATAAAATTTAAGCATGGAGTTGTGTAATGGGTTGGGGTTTGATTCTAATTTTTTGTTTCGAGTTTATCCTTGATTCTATTGTTGTTGGTTGGTTGTTAGTTGTTGTCATAGCTCAGGTTTTGTGTTGCTTTGCTAAGTGCTAGCATTACAAAGTCATTATCTTGTTCTGTCAAGGAGATTTTGCATTCTTGTTTGTTGTGATAAGCCACTGTAAAGGAGATTCGGGAATAAAGTGCAATTATGTAGAAGGTTGAGAGTCCAGATCGGGTATATCATTACCGATCCTATTGTATAAGTCTTAATATGAAGAACAACTTTGTGTATGACAGTTTGGGGTATGAATATATGATGGATTATCGGATACTCAAAATTTGTCATTATGTGGATGAATGCATCGTCTCTTTCTTGTGTAATCTATCTTGTTCCGTATATTTACTAATTTCATTATTGTTCCAACAAATTTTGTAATGTATGTATTTACTTTAACATTGCGCAACACGGATTGTTCACTGTATTTTTCGATATAAGGCTTCTGATGTTATGATCTCTTTACATTTAAGTATGGAATTGTGCTATGATGTGATATATCTGATGATGTGCCCTTTGTAACTCGCTTTATCACACAAAGTTTCAGCTACGCTTCGAGTGAGACCTCATTCCCTTGTCAAATGTTGAATATGGCAGTGCAACTAGACTACAGTGGTACCTTTGTTGGTAACCTTTGAGAACCCTTGTCTCTAATTTCACGCCAACAAATGGTTCTATTTCCAGTACATTGACTTCTGAGCGAGTTTTGAGAGGATGCAACATCACACCTTTAAATCTGATATTGAAAACTAGTGGGAAAGAAGTTGTGATGAGGTCATATTTCAAGAAACTGAGTTACAACAAAAAGGTTTGAGGGTTGTGAAGGACGCAGTATTTTATTCAGAATTAGCTAGCGATAAGTAAGAGATCTTCTAGATATGATTCACATATGAGGTCTACCAGTAGATCGACTGGTTGCAAGAAGTGCCAGAATTTAAAGATCGTGTCAAGAAAAGATTTAATTAGACAATTGAGAGGCTCGTTGCTCTTCATAAGTTGGATCACCAAATTTGTCGAGCTATGGAATTTTGGGTCCAACTACCCTGGAAGGATACATCATTGAATTTGTCGTGGAAAACCACCAGTCATTCTCAAAGGAAGAAATAGTATTTTACGAGGGAGCCTGAGGGAGATTACTGAAAGAAATTTTGTTGTGGATGAAGATCTTGTTGGTGGAAGAAGGAATGCTACCAGTTCCTTTGGTTAAAATGGCAGAGTAAAACCCTTTTCACATGAGGGGTAGGTGATTCAGGCGAGGATCCATAAGTTAGGATATGGAATTTCTTGAGGTATGGGGGGTCATCATGATAAGAGTTCCAGAGACAAGCAAGCTCAGAAAAGAGTTACGGTGATTAAAATAGGTGGCGAGAATAGATACGGAAGTTGATGAAGAGGATGGATCAGTCACACAAGGATATCATCCTCAAGAATATTCATAAAAGAGAGTTAGAGAAGTTGAAAGAGTTGTAGTTACGTGAAGGCTGGCCAACCAATGGTTGAAGGAGAAGTTTGGAGAGAAATATGAGATTTCTGGAGAGAGTAGATGTGATGGAGAAAAGTCAAAATAAAGAACCACGATCAGAGTCACCACCAAGGAACAAGACTCAGTCATAACCTCTACAGAATTTGTGGAAGAATCAACTCTTAAGCGCCCGAGGATGTGAAGTACAATACAAGACCTGATACGATATGGCCTCCTAATGTGACCCCCCAGGTCAAAGAATCCCATCTCAAAGACACAAGAACCAGCCTTGGATCACCCAGTCCCTCAAAAAAATCATCCAATCCAGTAAATTCTATAATAAAATCTCCCATAATTTATGTTATTTCTCCTCATTCTAGTCCAACCAGTTCGAGTGGTACCAATAGTAGTAGTTTGGAAATTTATTTAGTGTTATCGCAACTAGGACCGTTAGGATTTATCTTGATAGGGTCTCCAAGTCCTCCCATGGTGCATCATCATGTCGGCTCCCTCACCTGATACCCAGAATTTTGGGGTAAAGGGGATGAGAATGTAGAACATCATTGGTTCCTTTGCGAGGCCATCTAACGGTCTCGTGGAACTTTGGATGCCAATAAAATATTTTAGTTTCAAACCATGTTAAGGGGTCAAGAATTAAAATGGTATATGAAATCCATTAAACCAAGGAATCCCCAGGGGATACAATTTCCTTTACCACAAGTCAAACAAAAATTTATAGTTGAATTTAAACTACCCCAATCTGAGAAACAAGATCTTTATGAACTGAGGGAAATCAAACAGAGAGATGGGGAATCTACCTGGGACTATAACCAAAGATTCAAAGACGCGATATGGAAATTATCCAACCCCATTCACAAATACCACCAACGAGAATGGTTCATTCAATGAATTTTACCATTAACTCAGATTCCATTAACCTAGCAGCGGATAACTACATTGGGGGAAGCCCTAGAACAAGTCATGAAAATTGAAGTGACAGTGGGATATCCTAGAACCTTACGGGTAATAATACCACCCGATGACTATAATATTATGCAACTATAAGGCCATATTTTTTCCTTTACTGATGAGATTCAATAATTGACCATTCTTATAGTATCCCTCCCACAAGTCCGATGTACTAGTTGCTACACTGAGGGGCATACAGCAATGGAATGTACCAGGCTAAGGGGTGCAGTACCCCCTCAGCCAGTGATGGCACCTCCACCAGTAGGACCATCAGGAGGGGTTGCACAAGTCACGTCCATAGCATCATTCCATGGCCCGATACAATACCACACCTTCCCAAACCATTAGGGTAATCAGAATAATGAATACTGTGAAATTTGTCGAAGCCATGGGAATCCCCCTTGGCATTACCCAATACTACAAAAATACACCCCTGTTCTGAACACAGTCTATTGTGAGTTATGTGGGTCACCTACTCATACCACTAAATAGTGTTGTTCTCTGGATACTCTTGCAAACAGAATAGGTCAGTCTGCATTCAGGGTTGACGAAGCTCCTTAATGCTTTGGAGGAGGATGTCGAGGTGGTGGAGGTTTCATAGGTGGATGAACTGGTGGAAGAGGGCCAGCTCAATGTTATAATTGTGATGAGTAAGGACATATCACTAGATATTGTCCTCTTTTGAGACGACCTTGGTGTGCCCACTCTAGAAAAAAATCCACCAAGGATTGCCCTGAATTTATCAAGAAGTTGGAAGACCATGCTAGGTAGTGAGGTGGCACTACTAAATTTGAACGTTTTTGCGACGAAGTAGCCATGAAGTTTCTTCAGAATAGGGTCGTTGTTGCGACCAAGATGATTTTGTTTTTCGTCAGAATCAATTCGTCGGTCTAGTAACCACACATGGATCTTCGTCGGTCTAGCGATCAGGAAAAGAAGCCTATTCACAATAGGGAAAAGTTACCATTCGTCGGTCCATCGACCAAGATTAGTCGGTCTAGCGACCAACTTTAGTTGCAAGCCTTGCTAGCATCTCTAAGGAAAACATAACCTTGGTCACTCTAGTGACCATAATTAGTCGGTCTAGCGACAAATGTTAGTCGGTCTAATGACTAATATTAGTTGCAAGACAGACCAAGACAACCCTGGCAAACTTAGTCAATAAACCACGGTTAGTCGGTAGAACGATGAAGATTAGTCACTAGACCGACCAACCGTGAAGCTAAAAAGTTCAAACAAAGGACGAACAGGTAGTCACTAGAGCGACGAAGTTACATACTTTGCGACCAAATGGCTATACAAGCGATGAACCTATTCGTCGCTAGAGAGACAAATGTTGGGGTTTTTTTAAAAAACAAATATGACATTCACATAGGAATAAGCCCAGACTAGCAAACTACAGAAGCATACTTTCATTATGTACTTGGTATCTGGCACTGAATTCAACCCCCTAATGGTCAATACCGGTGATCCAATTTACCTTGGCATTTCTAAATGTAACACCATTTTGATGAGTCTCAATCCATGCTAGGGGATTTAATATCGAGCCTCAAATTATGGAAGGTAAATCTAGAGCATTGGGTGGAGGAGATTTCACAGCAGTAGACCTCCCTTACGGAGTAGTTGGGAACTATTAAATCGAAGGAATTCCTATTAGATGTGGAAAATCAATGCCTAAGAGAAAAATCTAGGGAACAAGAAGATGAAATTTAGAAGCTACAACAACATGTAAAGAAGATGGAGCATGAGCAGTCACCCGGGTTGGCATTTTATAGGCACAATTACATTTAGAAGTCTTCAATGGGTTCGCTCCCAATAACAAATATGTCACTCAATGAGGACCAAAAAATGGAGCATCCACATTGTCAATAGGCTTAGAGGTCAAATACTACCCATCCACCAACCACTGGAAGCATTGAAACTAGAGTGCAAGGCCATGGAAATTTTCATGTTTTTCTATAAATGATTTGTAGGGTAAAATTGTTTTGTTAGTAGGCCTTGATAGTCCTTCTATTGAAGGTTAGTATCATTAACTTCATCCTTGCAGTGACAATGACATGTATAATAGGAATAATAATAGATGGCCTATCTCTCTTGACTATGGAATTTGGGAAAGGATAAAGACATAATAAATGATAACCAATGCCCTTTTGAATGCCAATGAAACTTAAAGTGGAGAAATGCAAAGGCCCTTTTCAAAGAAAGGATGAATATCAAAATATAGTGATCATTCCCAATTCTTAGAGAACCAACTTCCATATGGAAAATTATAATCAAGTAGTGAACTATTGTGAATGATCTACTTTCTATGATATGCTAAAATTTTGCAACATAAGCTTTCCAAATAAAATCAAGAATCTTGGTTCCCATAAATTGAAAACCAAATATGGACACACTAGTGAAATCAACTTCATAAATCCACATAGTTAAAATATGGTCAAATCACACGTAATACTAAAATAAGGATAGTTTCCAAAGTCTGCAGTCTAGTATGGATAGCAAAAGAAGGTAGAGAGAGAACTGCAAGAGTGTCGGTAGTAGAGGACATAAATGAAGTGTTGACACAAAGGGTGGATATCTTATATACACAAACGAAAGGAAACTAGGTCTTCTATTTTAACATAACGGAGAAGGGACCACCAGTGTTGAACATGACACACCCACCACTCATAAAATCAAAGTGGAATACTTTTCACACTCAAAGATTGCAATTGTAGATATCCAATTCATGGATGCAAAGATGAATCATCCTCAAAATATAATTGTATGTATAATTACCCTGAAATTACAACAAAAGTGGATAACATAGGCGATGAAACCAAAGGTAGACACAGACAGTGAAATAATAAGCAAACAATATCACCTTGGAGAGAATTGGTTAAAAAAAGAACACATTCATCAGATGGACAAGGGGTTCTAGTATTAAAAAGGGCATTCCTTCCACTCACAGGGAATGTGGAATGGAATAGGAACCTTGATACTGGATTGTTTTAAATATCCTATTCATAATCTGGACAAAGACAATACACATCTTATTACTGAACTCAATTGAATGATAAGAAGTTCTTCCCATTGCTACAATTAATCACCACACAACACATATATCTAAATTATGGCATCAACTAGGACTCAAATCCAAATTTAAGAAAAAGATCATTTCCTTATTTATGATAAATGATTATAAGTTGCACTTAACTATAGAGAACATAATTACAATTGTATGCTTGTCACAGGTTCAACTATATCATTAGCTCAAGGAAATATTTAATAAACAAGTGACCAAAAGAACAAACCCACACAAACATGGTGACAACAACAATTGCAAGATATAATTATATGGAACTTAGCATCTAAATCTAGTTAGAAGGAACATGATCCAAGTTATTGGCTTTAGTCAGTTAATGCCCTAGATTAAAAATACAGAGTAATTTTGGAGACAACCAAACACAGTTACAATGGTATGTTGTTCTAGACATTGCAATAAATCAAATGATATATTAATCGCCCCAAAACTTCCAAGAATGGGGGACTATGTCAGAGTGAATCTATATCTAGCATTGAAATGGTGGGACTGTCTTTGTAATAGTTAAGTTAGTCCTAAATTTAGTGTCAAGTTAGTAGCTTTAGTAGTTTTAGGGAGCTATAGAGATTAGGTATAGATGTCTTGCGTTAGGCCAATAAGAGTCTAGGATTGCTAGGCTTAGGATGTAGGTTAGGTTTAGGGTAGGTTGAGGCATGTAGGGGTAGCCTAGGTTAGGTTAGGAGGTTCGAACCTCCTAGGAGGAGCAAGAAGCATATGAAGAGGATGATGAACCTCAGGGTCACCGCATTCAGTGTGTACTACATTGATTTAGGATAGCAATAGTGTTGGCTAGAGAGACATACCTTGGGGATTGTGCCCACCGCCATGCATCCTTAACACTCGTGGAGTCAGCATAACTTTTTCTTCTTAAATTCAAATTTCCTAAAAAAAATCATTGATCTCCACATTCATTACGAAATATCATGATAGTCATAAATCAACCAAAAATCACCTTAAACCAATCCTTAACAAGATCCATACCTTTGAGTGATGGGGTGCCTCCAATGTTGCTCCTCTCCATCCTGCGATTCATCGCATGACTTAATTATATTTCAGAATAGTAAGTAAAGATGTAACAACCTCTACAAATTAATGACTAAAGACGAATACCTGAATGAGCTTCTCTTCGTTTTGAGAATAAATTATTCTCTACTGAACAGGACCAACCACGTGAAGGTGGAAGCTCTTTTGGCCCCTCCCCCCCTCTCACATCACTCTAATTTCCCCATGCCTAATCTATCTAGATTTTACAACTATAAATAGAAATGAAAATAACATTAAATGTAAGCAAAAAACATTCATCGCCATGTGCTAAAACAAAAAACATGAAAGCAAATAACATTCATGACATGTAGGAAAACAAAATACATTACATTGGACTAGAAATATATTGGATTTATATTAATAATAAAATGTTTAATCATTTGTTTTTCTTCTTCTTCTTCTTCTTCTTCTTCTTCTTCTTCTTCTTGGTCTCCATTAAAGCACAAATTAAGTCAATTTAACTGATCCCCCACAGTTATTGGGCCTTCTTGAAGTGTTGCATCATCAGTACTCAACACCACACGCCATGATGAACTTCTAGTATTTCGGCGTGGAGGTTGAGGATGCGCATGGGCATCCACTGCTGCAACAACAAAAAAAAAATCACGTGATATTGTTATTCACTGTTCCTAGGGCAATTTAAATAATATAGATTTAATTACAATGTTTTTTACCTGGATTAGTCGGTGCAATAGAAACAGTAGTTGGTGGTCGCATTGTTGTTTTTGCGCTTGTTGATCTCCTCTCTCAATCGGCATCTACATGCTCTACCATATGAAACAATATAAGTATTTAGTACAGAATATACCCTGAATATTAATACTCATTGAAAAATGGAAAAACATTAAAAATGTGTGCATACCACTATGTAATGGTCCTTCGGTAATAGTGCTTGAATCAATATGGGGGTCGGGATGTGGTTCATCGAGTACATCAGGAGCATTGGTAGCATTGTTACTCTCCTGCGAATGTCGAAAAGACACACATTATTTTACATTTTAAATGAATAAAAAATATATTTTACATTACAAGTAATCAATGAGTAAAAACTAATCGTCAAGTTTTTAATTTCATTTTATTTACCATGTCCTCCAGAGAGACACATGGCAATTGCCCCAAGATTCTTCGTCACGCCACCATGCCATCAAAACCCTGTGTGAGCTCGACCTTTAGATCTTCTTCTGTGACTTCGTTGTTGAAAAAATCCCACTGCATTGAGAAATATCAAAATCATTAGTCACTAGCTGCAATGAATTACATATTTTGTGACGATGATAAAAAAAAAAGTAAAATGTTTAGGCACTTACAACCCGTGCCTTCAATCTCCCGTAACCACCTTGGCCCAGTTTATGTTGGTTGTGTTTGTCTTGTCTTGCCTTTGTTTCCTTGGAAGTGTCTTGGAGTCTATGCAATATTTTGAAAACACCTCTTACCTTCCAAGGCCAAGTGGTTTCTTCCCTTGTGCTTTCATCGCTAATTCTCTTGCATCGAGAATAGTTTATTTCCACTCCCTCTCGGGGATAACCAAAGGGCGTTCGCACTTGGGGTTTTGTACTAATTTATTCCTATACGCCTCTCTAACATGTTTCAAATGCTTGTCGGTCCTTTTTAGGACTTCTGGCTTATTGAACGAGTCACCAAAAGCGCCAACTAGTCTGGAGATAAGAAGGCTTTTCAGATTGGAATTTTGTCGATTCCATCGTAGTCGAATGGTTGGCCCAAAAAATTCCAATGCATAGTCATGCAAACTATTGTAGAACACATTGTTTCCTGAAAACATCATCATCATTAGTAATTTAAATCTCATTGATATGTAATTGTTTAAACAATTATATAACAAGAATCTCGATAAAGACATATATTAAATACCTGGTAGTTGTACTATTTTTAGAGGAACCATGTCCTGGTCGACCAAAAATGATACTGCGGTTGTTCCTGTGCTTTGGATACGTGTAGCACTAGGGTAACAATCAATGGAAGAGTGATCAGTTCCATGATCATGTACACCACCTGCACGATTTGCCGTGTGTTGTGGGGGCGTGGCATCGCCCCTAGAAGGTATAAAATTAGTCTCAGGAGGCACACTTGGGGTGTAAAATAGCCTCGTGGCTACGTGCCATGTGGGTTCATTGTTGCAGTCCTGCTGCTACTACCAGGACCTTCCCCTTCCCCTCTCATCGATCTCACAAAATTCTACAATGAGAAATATGTGTTAATTGCATATATCAAATTACAAAATTTTAAGCCAAAAATTGATATTGTTAGATGGCATGGATTACCCCATAATTTGCTATCTTAACGTGTAATTCAACTATCCTTAGGAAATCCTCATCTATTTCCGGCCCAGCAGCGACCAAATCCCGGAATTCCCTATTGGCCTTTCTTAGGGACAATTCTATTGTTTGCAAGGGATATCTAGAATCAAATATCTCTTCATCGTTTATATATTCATCATTTTCGGTCAATGTGGTGCTAGGAATGGGGCCTTTGCCCCAATCAACACCTTTGCCATGCTCAGGGCCTTTGCCCCGATCACCACTCTGGCATAATTTCAAGAAGAATGTTAGTACGTGCAAGAAATATTGAAAAAACAATATATGAAATAATGGAATATTGGCAAATATTATCAAATTAAACATTCACACATACAAATTAGCAAATATTTGGAAATGAAACATTGAGCAAACATTAGCAAATGGAACATTCAGAAATAAAATAAAATTTCATCACAAATGAAACATTCACAAATTAAGTAATCCCTTTTTAAGTTTGGGTATAATGGGTTTTGTACCGTAGAAAAAGAAGGTGTTCCTGGGTCGACTTGATTCAGATTGTAATCGACCAACAACTCTTCGCATGTGGTTATTGTTTTCATCGCACATACAAATATCATATTACCTTCACGCTCCTCAAAAATGCAATTGGGTTCCTTTCTTATCATCCCGGGCCTTGTACTGTTTATAAGACCTGCAATATTCCCCGATGCCTTTGGCCTTCCATCAATATACATAGTCACTCCTTTATTTTTATTATTGTCTTTCAGTTGTATATAATTTGCAGCGAGTGTGTATCTCCGCATACCAGGCATATATTGGACCAGGCTCAACCATACTCCATAAGTGTAACATGGTCCAACATACTCAAACAATTCAACCAATCCGCCATATTTTACCTTTATGCCGTCCATGGAGAATAAACCAAGGCCATGGATGGATGACAGAGCAATGTGATACATCCTCTCATTAACACAAAAGTCAGTGTCCAACTCTAGCAGTTCCTTGGGTACCCACTGTTTCAGTAGGTTTTTGTACCTCAAGGGAACCTCGATTTCACCTATGCTCTCATCGTCATAAGAGCATGATCCTCCTCCAACAAGAAATAATTTCATGCGCCTACCAAACTTTCTTCTGCCTTTTCACCTCTAGTTGATTTTGCCTTGTTACATGTGTTGGATATGTTTTCCCTTGTCCCTCTCGAAATTTCATCGCTCGAGATGGATGAAAGGTTTGATAGATACATATTTGGTTGTACCTACACTCCATCGAGGGAGAAGGAAACGTTAGGCCAACGATCTTCATATTATAGTATAGCTAAAGATAAACATTGAAAAGATAAGGCAAATGTAAGGATATTTCTCACGATAACTATAACTAACTCACTATTAACTATCTCACTATTAGAAAGACATTAATTATATTGACTCTACTCGCCCTTTTCTGAGACTCTTTTTCCTTTTCTGACTTTTCATCTTCCTCATTAATTAATAAAGTGCTTTCCATTTGTGCTTTCCATTTTAACTCAACAACAAAGTGATATTTGTGTGTCCTATCAAAGAGAGGGAAACAAAATTATTTTCTTAGATGCAAAGCAGAAAATCCCATGCCCTAACAATTAAAAATCATTCAATAACATAAGCTTTTACAATTTTCTGACAAAAGGAAAACTCTACATGGCCTCTTCTTTAATGTTGATGATTTGTTCAATCAATGAACTGGTGGCAAGAACAACGGGAGGGGGGGAGGTTAACGCCAAAATGTTAATGCACAAACTAGCAGGTTGGATATGGCAAGGTAGCCTAGCTAGCAGAGCGCTAAGGAAAAGAACAGGATCCCCCCGAAGGTGTCACAATGGATCAAGTTCTCTATGTTTATGTCTATGTATTTGTGCAATAGACCAAGGGAGGGTTCCCTACTATTTCCATAGTGACATGTATTCATGCAATAGATATGTTAAGACGGTATAGATTTAATGATCGGTATCCAATGAGAGATGTGCACAACCAACTCTCCGAGTGGAGCCCAAAAATACTCGATGATAGGTGGGCTTGGTAGTTTGTGGGAGTGGTACAGATGCTCAGGAAAAACACACTACAGGATGCACTATTGTGAAAAACCCCTCAAATAAAACCTGGAAGGAAAGAAAACAATATGTACTCATATTTGTGTTGGACAACTGAAAGGGGGGGGGTGAATCAGTTGTTACCGTGCTTAAACAATTATACTTCTTTTAAACTCTTT
>JASDQU010278808.1:10737-22933 GCA_032191745.1 Picea mariana | reverse complement strand
TCTAGATGCAATTGCAGAGCCAGAGCAGAGGCCCAAGTGGGCACATACTACTCTTCAGGATGCAGGGGATCTCATTGGTGATCCAGCCGATACTAGGAAGACTTGATCTGATTTTGAGGAGCCTCATGTTGCACTCACTACCACTGAACCATTTCCCTCCAGGCATATTTTCTTGGTTCAGTCTTCAGATCCACAGTCTTATGGCGAGGTTGTTGGAAATTCCTTTTGGGAATCTGCCATGTAGGAGGAGTAAAACTCCCTCCTCGAGAACCAGACTTGGGATCTGGCTCCCCTTCCTTCCGGGAGGAAACTTGTCAGATGAATATGGGTCTACAGGACCAAGAGTGCAGCAGATGGACAAATTAGCAAATACAAATCTAGGCTTGTTGCCAAAGGCTTTTAGCAGGTGCATGGTATTGACTATGATGAGACCTTCGCTCCAGTAGCGAAGATGGATTCCATACGATTGACACTTGCCATTGCGGCATCCAAGGGATGGGAAGTCCATCAGATGGATGTAAAGAATGCATTTCTTCATGGTGATCTCTCTGAGTATATCTACATGGAGTAGCCCCAGGGATTTATGCAAGACTCATATTTAGTCTGTCGACTGAATAATTCCCTTTATGGCCTCAAGCAGGCTCCAAGGGAATGGTATGCCAAGATGGACTCCTACCTGTTGTCACGGAACTTTGTATGTTGTAAATTATACCCAAATGTTTACATTATCAGGATGGATGATTCACTTCTACTCTTAGTTCTGTATGTTGATGATTTGTTGATCATCGGTTGCTCGACTTCAGCGATTACTGTAGTCAAGAGGATTCTACATGACAGGTTTTTTATGACAGACATGGGTCCGCTACACTTATTCCTTGGACTCGAGATCAGTCAGGATACATCAGGCATCAAGATGTCTCAAGCTAAGTATGCACGAGATCTCCTTGAGAGATTTCACATGACATACTACAAGTATTCTCTGACTCCTTTCCTATTAGGATTCAAACTTGAGGATGGTGGGGAGACTCCACTGGTTGACAACACATTTTATAGACAGTTAGTGGGGAGCTTGTTGTATCTCACACGCTCCATACCAGACCTCTCCTATATAGTTGGCGTAGTTTCCAGGTTCATGTAGGAGCCGCGTGAGCTACATTGGAAGGTTTCAAAGCGTATCCTTCGATACGTACAGGGAACCATCACCTTTTGGGTTCATTATGTAGAACACTCTACACTAGATCTCATCGGGTTTACTGATTCTAATTGGGTTGGCGATAACACTGATCGCAAGTCCACATCTGGTTACTCACTCAATCTTGGTTTCAGGCCTATATGTTGGTTGATCAAGAAGAAAGATGGCATTTCTCTATCTTCAGTTGAGGCAGAGTACATAGGGGTAGTTAACATAACCATTTAGGCTATGTGGCTACAAAAAACTTTCACTGAGTTGGGCATTCAGTTTCATCAGTCTATCATCATCTGGTGTGACAACCAGAGCACTATGAAGTTCTGCAAAGATCCATTTTAGAGGTAGTGGATGAGACACATCGATATCCACATGCACTACATCCAAGACTTAGTACATGAGGGGATCATTGACCTACAGTTATGTCCTTCAACAGAATAGACGAAAAACATCTTCACCGAGACCTTCACTGAGAAAAAGTTCCATTCTCTGTGAAGTCATCTTGGAGTGAAGGCCACAGTTGCCTAGCAACTGTAGTTCTTCTTTTTACATACATTGTACCTTGAGGGGGGGGTTTCCCATGAGGTTTTCCCTCTTTCCTCACTTTATTTCAGTGTATCTTTTGTATTTGGGTACCTAACATGGCCTCGTTGTCGGAACCCATTCTTTATTTTCACCATAATGATGTTCAGCGGGGGTGTTGGAGTTACTTCACACACACATATGATTTATTTTTCCTAAGGTTTTTCCTTGTTTATTAGTCACAATTAGTCATTTATCCAGTCTCCTATTTTTTAGGAGATAATATTCCACCTGGAGAATATTCTCTTCAGTTGACACTTCAGTTTGACTAGTTGAGTTGAGTCTAGATGCTACATTGGTTTCATCACCATGCAACATTGGGATCATCACCATGCTAATGTGCACTAGCCTTGGTATCATCACCTGACTAGTGCATTACCCTTGATTCCTTGATCCACACCTAACTACACTCTGTTCAGTCAGTTAATTGAAGACTGGTTGACTAGTTAACTCAGCTAGGTGGAAGTTCAGTCCTGTAACTTCCTAAGAGACTAGACTAGGTGGCAGTTCACTCCCGTAACTATTGGTGTGTGTCCAGATCACTCTAGACCACCACTATGGCACACTGGTTCTCCTCCAGTGTGCATTGATTGAGCTATACAGAGTATATCATGTGTAAATTATTCATTATTCATTACGGTTAATGATAATTTTTCTATTCTTTCTTTCTTTTTTCTTCTTTGTTAATTTCTCTCTACAAATGTGTGTAGTGTTTTCTAGCTAGATCTATTATGTGCAAGTTCAACATAATTGCAACCTCTTGAGGGAATAGGAATTTTTGTTCTTCACCATTTTCTATTTCTTCCATTGTATGAAGAGCTCTTCATTAGGGAAATGAAGAGCCCTCCCAAGGAGGAAGAGGGGACTCATAAGTCCCTATTTTTCTCTACGGTGTTTTCCCTACTAATCTATTGATCCATTGGTAGCATTATGTTGGTCATTGTTTGATTTTCATGGTTCTAAGTTTCTCATTCTTTATAATATTTATTTCTTAGTTGTTTTAGTTTATTTCTTTGTTTATACATGTGTTTGGCTTGTTTAACCCACTCACAAACTTTTGTCTTGTCTAGCAGGCTCATCTAGACATGAAAGTGTTGTTGTTTTGTTCACCCAAGTGACAAAACCAACACAACAGTAACCTCTTCCCCCATATTAGGTTTTGATTGTGGTGGCTAGCATGACTAGATAGGTAGAACTCGACTTCCACTCCGCATTCTTGTGTCACGCATCCATCATCAGCATCCTTTGTGTGAAAATTATGTCCATATGCCTACATAGATGGGAACAAATGCACCTATAAAAAAGTGAATAAATCACAGTGCCATGTGTCTAATAACCTAACCAATAAAATATGACATATAGATGTTACAATTCAAATGTGAATTATGAATTTAAAAATGTACACAAAGAGATTGTTACTGAGTTGTTGCACCCAATCCCTATGTTTAGTGCATTCTCTTCAGCACACAGGTAATGACCAAATGCATTGTATTTCTCTATGACTTGATCAAGAACCCAATTGTTGGGGCATATCATTGGCATATTTTATTTTAAATGATTAGGATAAGGCATGCTTCTACCATTCAACCGTATGAATTTTTTCCCATCACTGTACCATTTCCTCCTCTCATGTTCATATAATTCGACCCATGACTGTGCTTCCTTCGAATTGTAAAGAATGAATTTATTGATGGCATCAATTTATGAATTCACTAATGTATGTATTCATGAAATCAAACCGAAATGGACTTTGAGCAATATGGAATGTGATCGAATTTGAAGAATTGGCCATTTGATATTATAAGCCTTTCTCCCTACATTTGAGCAAAATCAACAATATATTTTTAAGAATAAGGCGACTTTAAGCAGAAAATGTATACTATGAAGTACTGCAAGTCATGTGGATGCATCCTAAAAGATAATTTAAGATGAATATACTATTTATGTGCAAATAAAAATCAGATAACTTTTAAAGAATAATGGTGCACTTATTTAAACAGAACACATTGGTGTGTCTATAACAATATAAAGCACCGAAGCATTTAATTACTAATCACATCGGTTCTCAAGATTTCAAATACATAAAAAAATTTATATGATATCGGTGCTCCAAAAATATTTATTGCATTGGTGCTTTGTATAACAAACACACCAATGCATTATGTTAATAAATGCATCGGTGTTTCGAAAAAACGTAAAAAAAAGCATGACTTTATGATAGAACATCCAAAAAATCCAAAAAGGTAAGTTATTTGTAAATTCTATACAAAATTAATATGTTTGAACTATATGTAAGTTTAACTAATATTTATTGGTTAGTGTGTGTCATGCAGAGCCACAAAGTGAGGAAGCTTGATAAGATTCTTCATGATCTAAGTGCAGAAGAGCGTAAAATCTTGATGGAAAAATTGCAAAAGGATGAATCAGGTGAATGAAAAAATACTATTCAATATGAGTTCTTTTTTGAATTTTCATTAATAATATACTTAAGAATATTAGATGACATGTTTCAAACAATCTATTAATTCACATATGTTTAATTTTCTACAAGGAACAACAACGAAGGAACATAATGTCGTCCTAAGAAAACAAAAATTATAGAAGATGTAAATGATGATGAATTGGTCCTTAGCTCATCTGGAGTGGTGTTTGAGGTTAATGAAAGGGGGAAGAACTTTTACAAAACTATGAGGAATATAGTGGAATGATCGTATAGACGCATTTTCCACTTACAATACAAAAATCAATCCAGTGATTCCAAGAAATAGGTTATATATAACCTATAGGAAGTGTTTCCAGAAAAATGGTCAATGAGACCTGTTAGACTTGCAATAAAAAAAACATACAACAAAAAAAAGAATCATTCAAAAAGTAATATTCCTAAAAATTATTTTCTAGAATTTCTATATATTACTACAAAACATTCCTTTATTAATATCAATTTTGTTATATTTAGTTTTAATATATCAATATAAAAATAGTTTATTGTCATGTTACTTTTTTAGGAAGATTATGAAAATCTCAAAGGATCAGCGAGCTGATATTCAAAATATGCCAGTAGGAATGTCCAAAAAAGTGTACAAAAATATTTTCAAAGAAATGGACATTATTGCATCGCAGGAGGATCCATCTCAACAACAACGTGCTTCAAATGGATGAAATCATTGTATTTTTCTATTAGGTACATATAAATAAATAATTTAGCATTAAATATTAATTTTCAAGTATTTTCTTGCAGAAAAGAAAACAAAATGGAACCCATTCAACACATAAAATAGGACAAGGAAGAAAATGGATGATAGAAAAGTTTGTGAGTAATTGTTATTTCTTTATAACAACTTAAGATTTCATTTTTGTATATTTTAAGTTGTTTTACAGAAGCCATCCTTGAATTTCTTAAAAAAGATACTAACATACAAAGAGGAGCCATCAGAAGAATTGATTGACATTGGGTTAAGTATGGGTTGTGAGTATATGTTGGCATATCAAAATTTAATTATGGAA
Organism: Picea mariana; assembly: GCA_032191745.1. Lineage (NCBI taxonomy): Eukaryota > Viridiplantae > Streptophyta > Pinopsida > Pinales > Pinaceae > Picea > Picea mariana. Next base: position 17,661 of record JASDQU010278808.1, on the reverse strand, counting down.
TTTGTAAGTATCTATGTTGTTTTACTTCTCTCATTTTTTACTTCTCTCATTTTATAATTAATGGAACAAAAAAAATCATTTATATTAAATCTATGATTTATTATGGGGTATAAAATTTGCAGGAAACAAAGTATGAAAATGTTCCAACATAAGAGGTGTTGATAGAAGGCATGAGATTTGGTTTTGAAAGAATGTTTTTCATTCATAACTCAATTCTTGGTATGGTACATTGATTTTCAATTTACATTCATGTATATTATTTATTTCAATCTTCATTATTTTCACCAATGTAGATACACTCATTACACTTTATTTTTATTTTTGTAAATGGAACTTGAAGAAGAGGAACACAATCGAGGCAATCAACAAAACATTCAACCAAACAACCCAAGTCATGGAAGTAGCTCGAGCACTAACAACAGTTCCAACAAAGAATGTTGATCAATATATTTGGATAATCAATGCAAGTTGTTTTATTTTTTGAAATAATTGTCTATGAAAATCAGACATTTTGTTTAATGTAATGGGCATAGTGTCCCAATTGAAAGACAATGGGTTACCAATAAGTGTCTCATTTTGTATGACAAAGAGCCTCTTATTCATATATAATAAAATACATTTTATTTTATTCTATTGTGTTGTCCATTGTCGTTGTGAAATGTTACATCACTGATTAAATATATGGATGATTAAAGATTATAATGAAGAGATGTGGAATCCGATGATATAAAAATTAATCCAAACATCATATCCAAATGCACTACTCAAAATTTAATTTATATGAATACTATTATAAGATATATGTCATTTTTTTTATGAACGGTGGAATTAAAAAATTACAATAAGTGCACTGTCACATGTCAATGTTTCTAAAAAGATAAAATGAACACTGGTGTGTTTAATGTTAAAAATCAATGGAGTTGTAATAAAATGCACACCAGTGTTGTAATACAATGAACCAACACTGATCGCAATATTATTTTAACAACAAAAATTATAATAATAAAAACTGATCTTTCAGTGCGTTTAATTAAAATGGCACACCAATGCTTCTATAATAGACTTCCGCATCGATGCATTCTAAATTTCATGCATCGGTCGGGTTTTTCTTGTAATGCATTGGTTCATGGTATCATAGATTCAACTGATGCATTGTTATTATTAAATAACCAATGTGTTATTATTTAGAAGAGCATCAATGCCCCAATATTTTTTTGACTGCCCCGATGCATTCGGTGAAATGTAAGCACCGATGATTTAAGTTTGAGAATGCACCGGTGCATATAAACCATGAATCACACTGCCTAGAAAACATTCTGCTAAACCCTTCGGCTGCCCATATTTTTTTAGTTATAATGAAGTTTCATTATAATCTCTGCAAAAACATCTTCTACCAAAAATAAGATGTTTTAGCAGAGGTTGTTTTGACCATTTTTTCCAATCTTGTAACACTAAAAACCTCTGTTATAACCTCCGCTACAAGGTATTTTCCTTGTAGTGGTGTAGGAATATGATTTTGACATTGAGTGTGTAAAAGGGAAGAAGAACATAGTTGTTGATTCCCTATCCAGGAGACCTATAGCCTTCTCCATGACAGATATCTTAGCAGACTCAAAGTCCATTCTCTTGGTGGAATAATCCAAGAATACCTTTTTTCATGAACTGATGGAGGTCATTATTCAAGATGATAGGTACAGGGTAGTGTATGACATCATCTACTAGAAAGACAAGATCTATCTTGTCCCTGATTCCACACTCAAGGATAATATTTTGAGGGAAGTACATGACACACCACTAGTAGGGAATCTGGGGTATTTGAAAACCTACAGGCAAGTGAGAGAGAGATTCTCCTGGAAGGGTCTCGAGGAGGATGTACTTCAACATGTGAGATATTTCATGAATTGCAAGTAGAACAAGTTAGAGATTACACATCATGTCAGACTACTTCAACCATTTTTTATTTTAGAGCAGAAGTGGGATAACATTTCCATGGACTTCATTATAAGGCTTCCAAAGGTATAGGGTAGGGACTATATCTATGTGGTACTGGACAAGTTGGATAAATATGTGCACTTATTTTCCATTCCTTCATAGTACATCACATCTTAGGTAACGAACATATTCTTCAGGGAGCTGTTATGGCTAGATGGTCTTCCATGGAACATAGTCAGTGGCTGGGATAACAGGTTTCTCATTGTGTTTTGACAGGAGTTGTTTAGGTTATCCAGGACATAGTTGACACCTAGTACCATCTATCACCCTTGGATAGACGGGAACACTGAGATAGTAAACAAGTGAATTAAGGGGTACCTGAGGAACTATGTGTCAGGGAAACAGAGGGCATGGATTAAGTGGTTGCATCTCAGGGAGAATTTATACAATACCACTCATCACATGTCCATCGATATGAGCCCATTCGGGAATTTTATGGATATGATGCTCCATCATTTTTGGATTTGGTTTTTGGGGAGATAAAATCCCCCAAGGCCAAAGATTGGTTGTAGGAGAGCGAGGAAATATTGAGATCCCTGAAGGAGAATCTACAAACAGCTAAAAATTAGCAGAAGATGTATGAACATAGGAATAGAGTAGAGTGCATTTTTGAGGTTGGGGACTTAGTATTTCTCATGTTGGAGTCTAACGGACAGTCGTCATCGAAGAAGAGTGGTGCAGAGAAGTTGAAGCCATGTTTTCATAGACCCTACAGAGTGATCAGGAGAGTGGGGGAGGTGGAATACAAGTTGGAGCTATGAGAGGGTAGCAGGATCCACAACATCTTCCATGTATCCTTCCTCAATAAGGCAATAGGACAACAAGTTATTGCTTTGGTATATCTTCCTCCACTAGATGAGGAAGGGTAGTTGGTTCTGACTTTTGAGAGGATTGTTAATGTTAGGGAGTGAAGGTTGAGGAGCAGAGTCATTCGAGAGTACTTAGTCATATGGATAGGGTTTCCCACCAAGGATGCTACTTGGGAAGGAGAACATATCTTATAACACCCTCACTTGGAGTTGCTTTAGCACAAGAAATCTCGATAATGGAGGATTGTAATGTTCCCTTCCAATTGGTCATAAAAAGAAATGACTTAGTAGCATATACGACTCTCATAGGATATATTCAGCATGAAAAGGGGAGTCACAAAGATTTATTTAGTATCAATGGGTTAAAATATGACAAATTCCAAAGTGACATTAAATAAAAATAAAATAATTTTGTTTAAGTGAAAATTGAAGGGAAAATAGGAAGGGTTTGATTTGGTCAAAAAAGGGAAAGATATATAAGGCTTGGAGGGAGAATAAATAGAAGGGAAATCCTTCACTTTGGAATTATTATTTGATCTCTCATTTTGGAGTTCTCTTGAATCCACTGTTTGGTTAGGGTTTAGAAAAACCCTTCCACTATTGCAGTTTATTTTCAGTGGTGCAATATCCACCCTAACTAGACAAGAGGGGATCCATCCATGATTTCCATTGGAGCTCAATTTGGGTTTTTTTTTTTCAATTGGGGGTATATTGTTTTGTGTAGGAGACTTGAGGGAATCTCATTATTTAGGAGGTTCGCAGGGTTTCTGAGGGACATATCAATTTTCTACAGGTCTGTTGTGGCACCCTCACGCGATGAGTGTAGGGGGTTCTGTGAGGCCCCTCTTGTTATCTAGCTATGTCCTGTGAGGCACTACTATTTATCTAGCTTCATCCCATTAGACCCTCTACAAACTAAAGTGGCTAAGAGACTTAGGTGTGGGAAGTCGAATCATTGTCATCAATGTTAGAGCATCTCGACTTTATCTCTAGCGGGGTTTTGAGACTTATTGGGGATTTGACATCATTCTTGGAGAGGGTTTGGAGAGTTGGATTAAACCCTTATGTATGTTAGATAAAGAAACATATTCTAGAAGGGATCAAAGCACTACACCAAGTTTTGTGTTTTTCATTTTATGTTTGTTGGTTTTCACAGTTGCTGCAACAACCTTAGATATTGTATTGTGTTGTCAAGATTCCATTATTAATAAGGTTCCATATTATTTCTTCTATTTTCTGGTGTATTTAGATTGAATAAAATATGTTTGAAAATATTCCTATATGTGGGTTATATGAAAAATGTTTGTAGAAAGTCCTCAATCAGCTTAATAGCATATAAAGAGTATAACCAGAATTGTATTAGACAATAAATTCGGCATACTATTATTTGGGGACATTACATGTGCATCCTACTTCACCCAATCGTCATGGTATGAGAGATTGAATCAATAGTCTAATTTATTTTTAAAAAGATCACAACCTATGGGAGAGTGAGAAGGAAACGATGGAACTTCATTCATGGCTAGTCTATGAGGAAGTGTATATATGAGTTCTGATTGTATGCACAGTTATCTATGGGATTTATAGAGATAGTTTGGATTAGGAGATAACATACATGCACAATTATCTATGTAATTTATAGAGATAGTATAATATAGGAGATAACATGTGGAAAAAAAAAGTTGAATGAGAAAGGAGACATCAAACCAAACTAAATAGTAGGAGATAACAAGGATTTCACAGTGGAATGTTGATATTGAATGTTATTGGAAAACTTAAAAGGATTTGACCCATTGATAATGCATTTAACTTATTTAACTAGGGAATCAAGTCCTCCACATCGAGGACTAGGAGAAATATCTACCTGGTCACAATTAAGGTTTCTAGGTATGGAGGTGTGAGAACGGGGAAGTGGCAAGTGCATGACAAGTTTGATATTGAATCGAAAAGGAGGTGGCTTTTTTTAGACAACGTCTAAGTTTACATTATAAATTAATTAGTTAATGTTATGGATATTTAGCTAAATAAATTAAATTAAATTATAAATGATAATTATATATTAATATGGTAATGTTATTGAATATTTAGTTAATTTGATTAAATTATAAATTCAAGTGAAATTAGGTATTGGTCAATTCCAAAAACACTGTGGGATGAAAGAAGCTCTCACGTTTGTGACACTAAGAGGGTTAAAGATGAAAAACACTTTCTTTTAGAGTGTCCACCATATACCTACATTAAATATTAGTTTCAAAACATTTGTCACACTACAAACCTTATTAACATTTTTACTCAACAAAACTATGGTGATCTTGGAACACTTCTCTTAATGCTTTTTAAGAATAGAAATAAAATTCTAAAGAATTCGAAGTAATCTCTTACGTTTTAAAGGTCCAATACACCAAATTTGGTCTCAATGGACATTGATCATCATCATCATCATCAATATATTAATGTTATTGGATATTTAATGGAAATTTAATTAATTAAATTAGAATTATATATTAATACGATTAATGTTAATTAATTTTATTAAATTATATATTAATTCGAGTTTAATTTTATTGGAAAATTTATTTACAATTAAATTTTTTGAAAATTTGGTTAACTAATGTTATGAAAATTTGGTTAATTCGATAGTATATTATAGATTCTACTTCAATTTTATTAGAGAAATTATTTACAAATATACAAAAAAATCTTAAATTTAAAAAAACAATTAAAATATAAAAATAATTACAATCAACTTCTGCCATGGCTCTTTGGATGTTTCTATGAACAGATAGCGAGGTAACATCCGCAAGCATGAAGAAAAATATTACGTTTAATACGTGTGGTCAGCCTTTGGAAATATCTGCGCTTTTAAATTTAAGGGCGGCAACAAATATTCCATAATCTATAAAAGAACAAACAATATATGCACAATGATTTTTCCATCATCTATAAACTAGAAGAAACCACATTTAAGTAAAAAGTGGTTGATATATGTCAATGGGCACCATTTTCCACCTTTTAAAATTAATGGCACCAATCGATGTATATCTATTGGGTATGTGTTATATTCTTTGCATGTGTGTGTGTGTGGGTGCGTCATATATGACAAATACGTCTGATGATCCCTCTAGTAGTGTTCTTTGTGTGTCGTATGTGCCGGGCACTTTCCTAGGGGGGTCCTAGAGGGGCGGGCAGGTATGCCCCCCCCTGGGTAAGCGCAGCGTTCGGCAACGGGCAGTATCCCGGGGCCGACAGGGTTCGGGGCAGCGGCCCAATTTTTTTTTTGGGGCGGTTTTTGCTATTTTTAGCAGTTTACTAAAAATAATCTTGGTTTTAGGGATTAGGGTTTTGGTATATACAGAATACCTAAAAACATTGTATATATTGTATAGTGAATGGTGAAATTTTATATAATGAATATAAGAAAGGTTTTCCCAGTTGAGGGTTTCCGGTATAAAATCTTTGTGTACTCTATGTATGAGCCATTGATTAAATTATGTTTTGCTTAAGGATCTATATGCATTGCTTTACTTCATAGGTTTAAAGCTTACATGTGGTATCAGAGCTCATTTTTGGCTTCAAAGGGATGCCTTTGTTGCTGAGGGTTTGGCTCGGTCTTGATAGATTAAGTTTATCTTGGGTCTGTGATAAACTTGGGTTTAGTGGGAGCTTTTGCAGTGGTGATTTGAGTGCAGAAAGAGGAATGGAGAGTTCTTCTAGAATTGAGATAGAGAAGTTCAACGGTAAAAACTTTGAGCTATGGAAGCTGAAGATGGAGGAACTTCTTGTATACAAAGAACAATGGATCGTTGTGGATCCTGGTACATTGTCGACTGCTACGCAGCCTATTGGCACACAAACGACTGGTACACAACCTACTAGTGCACAAAATACTAGTACACCACCTAATGGTATGTCGAAGGAAGATTTTGAGAAGTTGGACAGAAGAGCAAGGAGTACTATTCGACTCTGCCTGGCAGATTCGGTGTTGTTGAATGTCTTAGGAGAATCTACAACCAAGGAACTATGGGACAAGTTGGGGAATTTGTATCAATCAAAGTCCCTGGTAAACAAGTTGTTTCTTCGAAAGAAGTTGTATCATCTTAGGATGGAAGATGGATATTATGTG
>JASDQU010278806.1:0-10521 GCA_032191745.1 Picea mariana | reverse complement strand
GGGCTATATACGATTTCTAGAGGAAGGGGGATCGCTCCAGTTCAAGGAATAAACAAAGGGAATACGGGTCTGCTGAGTTATTACAACTTGGGCATGATTTCCTTGAATATGGGCAGCATATCTGTAAGCCGGGTGAGTTAAATTACTTGTTGGTCGAGTTGTCTCAGAGGGGAATCCTACTCGCCTTGTTGACTGATGTTTTAAAGACAAAGGAAGCTGCTATCTCATATTTCCACCCCTACATCTATATATACTTCAGCTTGAGGAGAATCCAAAACAGTTAGTGCATTATACAGTCTTGTGACTAAGTAAATCATATTGCTGCTATATATCTAAGTTCATATCTGAAGGAGACCACCCTCAACTTATACACAGGTTCCTTATTTCTTTGTCATTTATTGTTGCTCAAGTTTCATCGTAATTTCTGTTATTATGAAGAATTAATTACAGCACTCATTTTGGGTAGCAGCCTCACTGAATATTGATAATTTTAAGAGGTAGGAATTATGTATTATGATCTGATAATTGCATACACATTGCTTACATCCATTATCTGAACTATCAAACAAGTAAAACACTTCAGTGGCCAATGGGAAAAACCTTGACATTGAAGCAGAACCCTAAGGAAACAAAAAAAATCAGTGATTGGGAACATTACATAGTGAAAATGATCAAGCTAATGTATTCATGATTTATGAGAGAATCCACAATATTAATGTTATGTGTCAATGTTTGAGATCTCTCAATGAGATCCATCTTCAAAACAAACAATCAATTTCAATGAGAGGCAATACATTTCGATAAATATGAAATGAAAAAATGAAGCAAAGAGCATAAATGAAGCACCACAGAAATCAACGCAAATCAGAGAAATCGGCGCAAATCAAAGAAATAAATGCAAACAATGAAAATGCATATTTATAACAAACACATAACTTCAACCACTCCTGTAACCTAATTCACATGGTTCGAGTTCGAGTTCGGTTTCGATAACGATTAGGTTTGATTCGGGTTCGAATTTTCCAATAAGGTTCGGATGAGGTTCGACTATATATATTGAACCCTAATGAAACCTCATCCCAAACCTCAATAAAATTCTCCTTCAAATTCATTCTAAGGTTCGAATTCGGGCACACATTCGAGTTCGTTTAGGTTGGACATTATGTTCGACAAACCTTGAGGTTCGTCAAATTTCGAACCTCAAGCTTTAGGTTCAACGAGCCCTGTGACTTGGCCTATAACTAAAAATAATTATTGATAGGATCAACTACCATAATCATCTCCACACACATACATATATATAATTACTAATATTCTCTCGAAATTAATGTGTATATACACATGGACAAATAACATCTTTAAAAAAAATACTCAATCAACATTGTCAACCCAATTACAACAAGTATATGTATATGAGTTAATGTCAACAATTAACAACTAATGAATACCATGCATGTACTGAGAAACAAATTGATGAGAAGAGTATGGATAAATATATGCATTTCCATGTATTTATTGTCGTGGTGATAATTATAGGGAAAAAAGAGGTGATTTATCAACAAATAGTAAAATTTGCACATATTGGTATAAGTTGTTGGCCTCAAACTCATTATTTAGATCAGATAGAATTGTATGGCATGAAAGATGGAGAAGTACCAAATATATATAAATGAAGAGAAACTAATCATAGATAAAGGGATTAAGTTGATAGAATGATGAACAAATGGTAAATGGTTGGACAAATGAGTTATTGATGTTGTTACATGGATTGTTAATGCATGACTCCACATTGTCAACTAAACAGATTAAATGTAAAATGAAACTCACTAAGCTAGCTTTAACATATGAAAACATTCACTCGTATGTGAGATTAAATGTCCTAAATGTAAAGAAGGGCTGTGGAAATCAAAGATAACACCAAGAAAGGTTCTTCGCTACTTTCCACTAATCTCACAGTTACTCCAAATGTATAAGTGTCGGGACATCACTGAACTTATGCAATGACATGCCCAAAATATGAGCATATAGATGGCCTAATTTTGCCCAAGCTCCTCATGATACAAAGTTGGGTTTAACACTAAATGGGGTGGACCCATTCTCAAAACAAAGTACTAAATGGTCAACTTAACCAGTGTTTTTAATAAATCATAACTTGCCTCCATGGTTATCAACTAATCCATCTTTTTAATGTTATCAATTATACCAAGGAGAAAAATATGACTTAAGATAAATTGGTGTTGATTTAGAGCTATTATTTAATAAGTTCATATAATTGTGGAAAGGAATTGACGCAATTCAATCTTTAAGGGATGACGCTTCAATCATTCATTTTAAGAGCTTCATTACTTTTTACCATACATAATCTTCCTAGGTCTCACTATCATGGATACCATGGTCGTTTTACTTGCATCATGAAGGATTTTGTGTGGGACTTAAGTAGTTTACATAATTGTATTTATTGTGGACAAAATAAGAAATCCATATCATCAATAAAAATCATGTTCTAATGGTTAGGGATAGAATCATATAGCATTATTGGAAATAACAAGGGAGTACATTTTTTAGAATGGACAAAAGAATAAGTGGTGGTATTTGTTGTAGTGGAAATGATCAAGCTAATGTATTCATGATTTATGGGAGAATCCACAATACTAATGTTATGTGTCAACATAAGTTTGAGATCTCTCAACCGATCCATCTTCAAAACAAACAATCAATTTCAATGAGAAGCAGATAAATATAAAATGGAAAGATGAACCTAAAAAACGCCAGAGATGTAACCGTGAACTAGACACATACAAATAATGAAAATGTATATTTGTAATAAACACATAATTTCACCCCAGACTACTGCGCTTTCTGTCTCGAAAGTTTTATGATAGATTATAACGATACCCTACATTAAAAAGTTTGTCACGTTACATTGATTAAAAAATTCGAAGTTAAGGATAAGACAACTGGCAGTGCATAAAATTTGCGTGACAGTTTACCTCTTCAAAGCGAAGAAGTGAGAGTATTGAAGAATGACGACGAGATGAAAGTCGAAATGTCACGGCACAGGGCCTCGCCTTTGTCCATGTCATACAGCTCCACGCCATGGCTTCCAGTTGGATCATTCCGCAGCTCGACGTGGACTCCAGCCTCCCAGAGCATCTTCACAAACTCCAGCTGGCAATCGAGGACAGGATCCAACCCCCCCACTGCCACCATGGTTGCAGGAAAACGTTGCAGCACCTCAGGGGATGGCCTTCCCTCTTTCAGAGGATTGCAGAAAGGGTGTTCTCTGTGGGCCCCTTCAGGCAGTGCCAGACGCCAGAGCAAATCGCAGACGAGCAACGTGACGATCTTGTCATGGGCCAGTTGCACCTTCGAGGTCGTGCGTTCAATTCCCCCTAAGAAAGGCTGGATGAACACCACTCCAGCAATGCGCAGCGGCGGCACCTGCAAGCCGCCTGTTTCGTCAAACAAGCACAGGCTCAAGTTGTAGGCGATATTTGCCCTCGAGCTCTCGCCGCTGAGATAAACCCTGGAGAAATCCACCCTAGACTCGAACCAGGGATCGACCACTCCGATTCCCAGGGCCTGCGATCCAAGCCAGCGGAAAGCTGCGACAGCGTCCTCTTAAGCCGCAGGGAGCCGGTCCTCGGGAGCGAGGCGGTAATCAACGGAGACAAAGATGGCGTTGCAGGCTTTGGCCGCTCTGTGGCAGGTGCCATGGAAAAGAATGGTGTTGGGCCCATACAGTACAAACCCTCCGCCATGGAAGGAAAGAACGACGGGGAGCCTCCAGACGAAATCAGCGTCCTGTTGTTGGGGTAGAAAGATTCAAGTCGTCAACCCTGTCAATGGGTCGATCATTACGTCCTTTGATAGGACGTTGTCGTCCGGATTTTCAGGGCCGCTGGCAGTGCAGGAGGGAGGAACAGTGGGGATGTGGTTCGATCTGGTGACCTTGCCCTGCTTGTCAATCCTGATGCCTAGAACCTTACAAGGATCGATTTCTTGTGCTTCCTGCGCCATCGTTGGCTAAGATGAGAATGGCTGAGAACGCAAGACACAGAATAGCTGAGAATGCAAGACACAGAGGGACGGGAGAGGAGGTAGAAATGGGCGACCATTATCCACCCTGCACGCAGCGTTTCCACCGTGCACGCAGCAATGAACGCTGCGAGACGATGGGTAATCACCGTTGAATTTGAAGACTTCAAATTCAATGGCGATTACCCGCTGCAGGTTCTTAATGTTCGCCGTGGAAATCGGGGAATGTTGCATACCAGGGTGTTAATGTTCACCATAGAAATGGGGGTCGAGATAATTATGATGCTAGTGTGCTAGTTGCAATGTGTTGTCAAGCCTGCACGTGAAGCATTAAGACAAAATGACTGTTGCGATTATTATCAGTTTTACATATTTACAAATAGTATCGTCTCAGTAGAGGCCATTTCTACCGTCCACTATGGGTAAATCACCCATGTGTATTGCAAAATTAAATTTAAATTGAAAAATTATATATAAATATATATGAAGTTTGCTTAATATGTTAATATATAGGAAACTTTAGATGATCAGTAAGGTAGAAGGGTTTTGCAAAACTAGGTTAGGGTTTGGTGGACAATATAGAGGCAAACCTACTAATGTATGAAGATGAGGTTGATTATTTAGTGGATCCTTTCAAAGAGGGTCCAAATATTTCAAGAATGGTTAGGAAAAGTGGGTAGAGATGAGGTTAATAGTCCTATCATTAATACCACAAAAAAGGTGGGTATGCAGATGGGGTGATCGGTGGGTAGTGCTCAGAGGAGTGATAGTTGTTGAGTGCCATTTGAGTAGGGTAGTAAAAATACCCTTAATTTATTTCCCAAAATTAATGATGGTCGTGACGCTTTCCAAAAGGATAATCGGGTGCATTTGGTTAATCATTCTCGTCAATTTGGAGGGTTTTGGAATGGTGATACCTATGTGTCCTGCTTTGGCTTGCACTGTGTCAACCCTCTAATAGACTTGCTAGCTTTGTTGGAAGGTGGGAACACCCAACTCTTTCGTTAAGATTTGTGGTGGCAAAGTGGAGTAAATGGTTGGAAGGACATTGAGGGGAAGTTTAAGAAGGAGGCTCCATTGAGTTGTGGTGGAGGGAGTTTTGTGGAGAGGAGGGAGAGACAAGGTGCGAGCTTACTGGAAAAAATGGCAGTGCACAACCTGGCTTAAGGATGAAGGCAGTTGGGGCCTGAAAAGTTACATTTATTTGGCTTTACCTTGGTTGTGAAATCCCTTTGGAACCTATTCGTGAAATATAGATTATGGACCATAGCATTGGAAAAGCTAGATTAGTGTGGATGTTATTATGGATTGCAACAGTAATGTGTTTCTTTTAGCTAACTTAATTTAGAAACTATAGGATATGGGTTTGTATACACTCAATCAAATTAGGGATCCTATAACAACTAATATTTGGCAACAAGGTTGGCTTACAACTAAGGATTAGGGCTTGTTAGGAGATCATGTGCAACATTGGAATGCATTCATATCTAAGTTGAAAAGAGCTCATGTCCAATTTCGTGATGAGCTAGATTCATTGATATGAATGAAGAATAAAATTGATGGGTACTACTCTAACAGATTGGGCTACAAATTTTTACAACATGATGTAAATATTGTCACAAGTGGTGGTGACCAAAGATCTGGAAAGTCAAAGTACCAAAAAAGAAAACACAATACATTTATTTTTACACTATCCATATTCGCAACAAATATGGAAAGATGTTATTAGTTGGCTTGGTATTAGGAACATTTGATAGGGACCTAATATTGAGGAATGCCTAAAGATTTGGTTTCATAGGTCTAAATTGAAAGGATTCTAATATGTGCCCTACTTGGTTTTGTGGGGTATATGGTTGGCACCAAATTCACTTCTCTTTGAGGATCGAATGGTGCCTACTTTTCAAGTTTTTGCTCAAGTGGGCACTCTCTATCAGTTAAGTAGAATAAAAATGTTTTGTTCCTTGCCTCATTAGTGAATTAGTCATTGATAAAAACACATCCATGGGTTATTTTTTATGGGGTCTACTAAGGGATAGAGCTCACAAGTGGAGTACTTTATCGCTCATACTAACACTTTCTTAAATCTCAAGCTTGCCTCGAAAGGGGCACAAACAACTATGGTTAATTTATGGCTTTGAGAGCACTTTTACGGGTCACTACCAATAAAGAGATTCATCATTTAAAAGGTTTTTGGTGACTCTTTCTTAGTGGTGAAATGGATGAACAAACATCCAAACATAAAGAATATCAATCTACAAGCCTTAGTGGATCAACTCATAGAAATATCACAACATTTCATTGTCATCACATTCACACATAACTATTGTGAGTTAAATGTCCTGGTTGATTTTGTTAGGATATTTAGACACTTGGGAGTTGTTAAGATCAACTTGGTCTAATGTGTGTTTAGGTAAAAGTGTGTTTCTTTTGTATGTATTTGTAGTTATGTAATCTAACGATCACGATATGTTCTAGGCATAAGAGTGATTCGACGACTCATGTTTTCCTTGATTTTAACGGCTACATTGATATGTGGGTTAGCACCCAATTGGTCCATGATCTCTATTTAAAGAGCATAGAGGTCCATTTATTGATGATCGATTGTGAGAAACTCTCTTGTAAAATAATTTTCTTTTGCATTAATATATTGTCTCAAATGACCATGTTGGTTGGGGCCATAGATTGTTTCCCTCTTCGAGGATTTTAACCACGTAAAAATATCTCTGTGTTGATATTTGATTTGGTTGTGTGAATGGTTATTGAAGGTGTTCGTCTTGTGTGAGAATACCTTGTTTACTTGGAATAAGCTTGAAGTTGTGTTTGGTAAACAAAATGTGATTTAAACCCACCAAATTGAAAATTAGTTAATGTCTTCAAGTCCAAATGATTTTCCTCGCCCCCCGGATGGGGTGTCAGAGGGGTCATCGTGGCAGGAGCTGAGCGAAGGTACTGGGCGTCGTGGCATGGAGCCACGTGATGGGCTTGTGCCACAGCCCATCGCCCCACCCGAACTTTAAATGGCGTTTATGGTGATACGAGGGCGCATTTAAGCAGAAGTCCTTTCCCCTCGCTGCGACTTTGAATGAATTGGTTCATTATGGATGCGGTTCACTTATGTTCGCTGTTTGCAGGGCTCCTCCCTACGCAGCTTAAGTTTATCCCTTTTCTTCTCCTCTGGAGCGAGCTACCTCCTGTCATTCCCCTCCACCAGGCGACCTTCGTTCCTTCTGCCAGCTGCACCGGGCTTCCAATGACGCGGCCACGAGGCACACCGAGGCGGGGTTCTCCCTGGAAGCCTCGGAGGCCTTCGATTACACCTCCGGACTCTACCTCTGATGATTCCTCCCCCCGCCATCAGTCTGACTTTACTCCTGTCTCTCTGCAAGCTCCGCAGTTCAGCTCTATGGCCGTAATTCCACGAACGCCAATTTCACTCCTTCAGCTTTTTCAAGACTCCCCAGCTGCCCCTCCTAACCCCGTGCCCTCCCATGACCCTCCGGGCAACCTGGAATGCGGCCCTTCTCCACAGGGGGCGCCTAAGACGGCAGGACTACACTCCCAGGATTCCTTTGACAGAGAGCAATTCAGGAATAGCCTGTCTGTACTGCACAATTTGGTTTTTGAACTTAGGCAAGAGGTGGCGGATTTACACTTTCACATACAGGCTACGAACGTAAAGGTGGCAAGTTTCCTCCAAATTCTATCGTCCATGCATGCAGCCCTGTTCCCGGATCCTGTCGAAGCCGATAAAAATGAAGGTCAGCACAACGTGCCGAGCCTAGCAGACATAAGCAGGATGAAGGACGCGCGTGAGGATGACACCGAGGGAGCTAAGCGTAGCAAGGAAGCTGGCAAGCAGTGGAGCGACGAGACAACGTATATTGAGGAAGAGCCTTGGCCAGGAGACCTTCAGGCCACGCGGACCAGCGACCTGCCAGGTGTCTAAGTTTTCAGTGTTTAGGTGTTAAGTCCCCTCAGGTTTAGTTCACAGATGATAAACAGTATAAATACTCTCTTACTGGTTTCACTTATGACTTGTTGGACTAATGGGATGGTTGGGCTCGCTGGACTGGTTTCCCCATGGCTGGGGCAGTCCAGTAACTACAGCTTGAACATTTTTGTATTTTGCTATCCTGCTTCGGTTTTTGAAAGCTCTTAATATACATACACTCTTATTTACAAAAATAAAAAAAATGATTTTCCTCGCATTAAAGATTATTTATCTAAATTAAAAATACTTAGACTTTATGTAAAGACTGTAAAATAGATATGAAGAATGACCACTGCATTTATGTTATTCTTGTTAAGCTTTGATAGTGCATATTCTATCTTTATATCTACCTTTTATGCCACAAAAAATGTTCTAGGGAGTGCTTACAAAGTTCACACTCTTAATCTTTTTGTGATTCTCTTATTAGAGAGAAAAATAAGATTTTGAAACTTGGACTCATCAACACATCTAACAGGGACATCATTACTAATATTCTCTCAAAATTAATGTGTAAATACAACTACCACGTATATATATATGTATATGGTAGTTAATAAGATCAACTACCACATATATCCTTATCAAAATTAATAAGATCAACTACCCCATATATATATATAATTTTGCCAATAATATCTCAAAATGAAGGAAGGAATCGATAACTAAGGAATCGATAACTATGGTCCAGTATCAACACAAATTTATATTAATCTAAGCAAATATTAATTTTAATTTTAATTATATAATAAAGAAAACTAGTTTAAAAACAAATAAAATAGACCGGAGACTATTGCGCTTTCTGTCTCCAAAATTTTATGATAAATTATAACGATACCCTACATTAAAATAGAGACAAGTTTGTCACATTACATTGATTAAAAATTCGAAGTTAAGATAAGACAATTGGCAGTGCATGAAATTTGCGTGACGATTTACCTCTTCAAAGCGAAGAAGTGGAAGTAGTGGAGACTGACGAGGAGATAAAAGTAGAAATGTCGCTGCACAGGGCCTCGGCTTTGTCCATGTCATACAGAGCCACGCCGTGGCTTCCAGTTGGATCATTCCGCAGCTCGACGTGGACTCCAGCCTCCCGGAGCATCTTCACAAACTCCAGCTGGCGATCGACGAGAGGATCCAACCCCTCCACTGCCACCATGGTTGCAGGAAAACGTTGCAGCACCTCAGGGGATGGCCTTCCCTCTTTCACAGGATTGCAGAAAGGGTGGTCTCTGTGGGCCCCTTCAGGCAGCGCCAGACGCCAGAGCAAATCGCTGACGGGCAACGGGACGATCTTGTCATGGGCCAGTCGCACCTCCGATGTCGTGCGTTCGATTCCCCCGAAGAAAGGCTGGATAAACACCATTCCAGCAATGCGCAGCGGCGGCACCTGCAAGCCGCCTGTTTCGTCAAAAACTCGCAGGCTCAAGTTGTAGGCGATATTTGCCCCCGAGCTCTCGCCGCTGAGATAAACCCTGGAGAAATCCGCCCTAGACTTGAACCAGGGATCGACCACTCCGATTCCCAGGGCCTGCGATCCAAGCCAGCGGAAAGCTGCGACGGCGTCCTCGTAAGCCGCAGGGAGCCGGTCCTCGGGCGCGAGGCGGTAATCAACGGAGACAAAGATGGCGTTGCAGGCTTTGGCCGCTCTGTGGCAGGTGCCATGAAAAAGAATGGTGCTGGGCCTATACAGTACAAACCCTCCGCCATGGAAGGACAGAACGACGGGGAGCCTCTGGACGGAATCGGCGTCCTGTTGTTGGGGTAGAAAGATTCGAGCCGTCAACCCTGTCAGTGGGTCGATCGTTACGTCCTTTGATAGTACGCCGTCGTCCGGATTTTCGGGGCCGCTGGCAGTGCAGGAGGGAGGAACAGTTGGGATGCGGTTCGATCTGGTGACCTTGCCCTGCTCGTCAATCCTGATGCCGAGAAGCTTAGAAGGATCGATTTCTTGTGCTTCCTGCGCCATCGCTGGCTAAGATGAGAATGGCTGAGAACGCAAGACACAGAATAGCTGAGAATGCAAGACACAGAGGGACGGAAAGGAGGTGGAAATGGGCGACCCTTATCCACCCTGCCACGCAGCATTGAATGCTGCGTGAGGGTGGGTAATTACCCAACGGTAATTACCTACCCTCGCAGCATTCAATGTTGCGCTGCAGGGTTATAATGTTCGCCGTGGAAATGGGGGAATGCTGCATAGCAGGGTGTTAATGTTCGTCATAGAAATGGGGGTCCAGATAATTATGATGCTCATGTGGTAGTTGCAATGTGCTGTCAAGCCTGCACGTGGAGCATTAAGACAAAATGACTGTTGCTATTATTTAAGTTTCTCTTGGATCGAAAAGAAGCAATTAGGGCCAAAAACTCAGTGTGTGCAACAAAATCCCCCAAATGGCAGAATTCTTCTGACTCCAGAGAATTGTAATACTTTCAGAAAAACGTTAGAGAGGCTCTTCGAGAAGGAGGAAATCTCATCTCATGGCCTTCACAGT
>JASDQU010278804.1:4872-14899 GCA_032191745.1 Picea mariana | reverse complement strand
GCTTGAAGGCATGAGAGAAGTGCATACTAAGCGATTGTTATCCAACTTCTAGTCTCAATGCAAGTTAAATGTGATTAAAAATGATTTCCAACTTATATTTTGAGTCAAAACAAGCCATCCATGTGGAGAAAATGAAAGCAAAAGAGGAAATTGATTTTAACCCCTTAAGTGCCTATGTGTTTTGATTAACCCCTTTATATGATGAGGGGACTAAGTGTGGCGTGGCTTTAAAACATGCTTGAAATCATTTTTAAGAAGGCTAATGGCCTTCCCCACATCTCAAAAACTTTACAATGTGAATTTTTTCAAAAATGCGCAGGTCTCAGTGGAGACAGAGGTGCACAGAGCACATGTGCGCAGACATAAAAGAGTCAATAAGTGCACGTGCGCAGAACAAAACTGTGACTTGAGCGCATGTGCACACGATGTGTGTTTGTGGGCCTAAAACCTGTGCACAAGTGACACACGGCCGTGAATGAAAATTCCAGATGGAATTCTCTCAATTCACCTTCGAATTGGATGATTGGCAGGTCAGCTTAGGCCGGTTAATGCACCTGCAAGTTAAATAAACTAAAAGAAGAGCTAGAAAAACCCAAATAGGGTAGTAAATTGATACATTTCCCTAGTGGAGTCGCCAATCTTCTTACAACTTTGAAAAGAAAATGAAAATGGTGAAAGAATTCTTTGCTAATCCACTCAAGGGGTGAGATGGATTGCCCAAAGCAATGATGCAAGTATACTCTTGGCAAGGATAGAAGAGTCCTTAAGAGAATAATGGCAGCATAACTTTGCTATGAAGTTACTTGAAAAATGAAGTGTATCCATGGCCTTTTTATAGCATTCCTTTGGGTTATTGTTCAACTAGTTTGTAGTGTGTAAAGAGGATAATTAGGGCATTTCTAGGTCTTTGTCCAGCCATCCAATTGAATCCAGTACAGATTTGAGTGTCAAATCAACTTGGAAGCTGAACTAGAAGTGGGTGGGAGGCCGACCACTCTCATAAATGCACCGTTTCTCAGATGCACAGCTTTTTGCGATAACATTCGTGCATTGTGTGCATGTGCGTGAATCTTGTGTTTCTGTTTCCCGCATGTGCGCGCGTGCCCAGTGTCTTCATAGCGCCCTTCAATTTTTTCACTATTTGTATAGTTTTTGACCCTTTATGAATGCTTTTGTGTTAATTCAGGTCCATGGATGACTTCATAACTGTTTGACGATGTTGAATTCTTGTAATCATTTGTGGACAAAATTTCAGTGATAACAGATAGTATCCCAAAAAACCATCCATGAAAGAAAAGGCTTCACAACCTGCGCATTCATCGACTATCTAGTCAATAAATGGTGTGGGGAAATTATCCTTTGGACAGGCCTTGTTCAAATCATGGAAGTCCGTATATACACGAATCATACCCTATTTTTTGTTGACTAGAATGGGATTTGACACCCATTGAGTCAATTGGATGGGGTAGATGAAACTAGCTTGGAGTAGTTTCTCTACTTCAGCCTTTATAGTTGCTTCTTTCCTAGGATTGACTGGATGAATCTTCTGTCGGACTGGCTTAGAATCAGGATATGTCATGATTTCATGTTCGATGATTCTTGGATCTATGCCTGGAATTTCCTCGTAAGACTAGGCAAACACATCATGGAAATATTTAAATAAATCTGTGTAGATTTGAATCTCCTCGGGGGAGGAGTATGCTTTGACAAAGATATTCACCACAACGTCAAGGATTCTGGAGATATCGATAGGTATCGTTTGAGCAATGGTTTCCATATTTCCTTCAGCGTAGAAGGCATGCGTAGCCAAAGGATAGATAGGACAAGCCTTATCTCCAGTCATAGTCAGAGTGAATTCACTTGCTTCAATTCTTATTAACTCTGGGAGGAAGTAAGATATGTGATGAAGATCATCCCAGGGTCTGTCTGGACTAGTCATCGCCTCAATAATATCCCTATCTAAGGGAAAGAGTAAGTCTAAAGAATCAGTATCACCGAGGGAACCTTGAGCCCATGTAGGCTCGAGAACCGGATCTAATTCTTGTGCGAGAGTTGGAAAAGGATCAGCAGAAGCTTGCTAAACTATGAGTACACAACTTATGTCGTAGAAAAAGGCATGACCATGCCATGGTGCCCTATCCCTTCCATCGTGGCTGATGGGGAAGAAAGATTCCATGGATCGTTAAAGTAAGTCATGTGAAACAACAAGATTTGAAAGATTTTGGCCCTAGGTTGGTCGGGGACAACCGAAACGTAATGGACATTTCCGATAGGAGGCGGGTAATCGAAGGTACCCATAAAATTTGGGCACAAACCAACCCCTAAGTTGACAATGTCGGGCGGAGGGTTATCAATCATCAGGACCGTGGATACCCCTAATGAAGGGTCAGGATGGGAGAGGGATAATTGATCAATGGTCATGATCCAGCCCTCGTGTGAAAACGACAAGACCCGAAAAATTGTCGTGACCATTGCTTGCATATCTTAGGTCCAACTCCTTCCTAACAAGAGATTGTAGTCGAGAAATGCATCAACCACTTCAACGTCGATGCACATGATCTTCCCTCCTAACTGCATGGAAAAATAGGGTATGATTCCATGTGGTCAGAACGAATGACCATCAAAAGTGGTAAGAAGAGTAGGTAATGGAGACAAAACGGGTTGTTAAATGGCCTTCCAACACGCCAAGGGCATCATGCATGTCGAGGCACCCTCATCAACCACCGTGCAGAAAATGTTCAGAGTAAAAATTTTTGTGGTGTAAGCCACTACTATCTGAAATTCCATGTGGTAAGGAAGACGAGGTTTTAAGTTGGTCGTATCAAGCATGATCATTCCCAGATTACAATTCTCAGCAGATCCTAAGGTAGGTAATAGGGCCTTTCTCTGGGAAGGGCATCTCTGGAGGACTTCCAAAGTAGACATTTCACAAGGGGTTTGCAACAAATCCTCCACTACAGAGTAATTTTGGGCGGCCCTTACGTTTGAGTTGTGATAAGATTTCTTGAACGCTCCTTTCAGGATGTGTGTCATTGTTTTGCACAATGTCTTCTCAATATGGAGAGGAAGAGATGGGTTTTCAACTTCTTTACCCTTCTCAGAGGTGTTTGGCATTTCGCAGTCGCGTGTCCTGGTTGTTAAGCCAATGCTACCTTTCATCATGTACACATTTGTGGATGAAATATTACTTGCGGACAGAGGGGGTCCCTAACTGCCCCCTTCCACACTCAAAGAGGATTGAGTTAGATTTTTCCCATGTGGAAACAGTTTCATTAACACGGTAGGCTGCTGCTATGCCAATAACTTATGGGCCTCTACAAGCCGAGGACACTGGTGAGTCAGGTGGTCTTCCTTGCAAAGATTACATGGATACTTCAACTTCTTCTTTTCCATGTTTCCCCCACCAACATTATCGATAGGTTTCTTATCCCCCTTACCCTTCTTTCGTTGTTTCTTCTTTTCGTCAGGATGATGGGTGACCTTCAGGTTTGTCGATTGCACACTGTGTACATCCGACTTTTGGGTAGGGGAAATAGCCGAACCAATGGTTTGGCTGGCCGCTATCTATTGTATTGACAATTGTTGCAATTGATTTGATAACTGATCATCGGGCTTTGTTTGCTCTAAACCAACAATACCATTGGCATGTGGTCCAGACCTTTGTCTGGTCTTGTCAAGTATCGACCTTTGTGCATCTGGAAAAACTTTGTAAAGTAAACCAGATTGAGAGTAAATCATTTCTAGTTGTTCGGATCTCATTATCACATATTCCTCTTAAAACACCTCCAACATTGCGACGTCTTTAGACAACTGGGGTACCAAAGACTTAAGGAACCACTCAAGTAGGAATGTTGATGGGACTATCACTTTTATTAAACTCTTCCGGCATCTCCATTCTCGGATGTAATTGGAGATATGGTCTACTTTTGTCTACTCAAAGTTGGCCAACAATTCGGTGTCGACATCGTATCTCACGGGTAATTGGAAATGGTTTAAGAAATCCATTGCCAATTTGCCGAAGGAAGAGTATATTGAGCGGTCAAGCTCGATGTACCATTTTTTGACACTCCTGATGAGAGTGCATTGAAACAAATGCAACTGGACAGAGTCATCTCTCAATGAGTTTGACGAGCACCATAAATGGAAGGTAGTCACATGATCGTCTGGATCTTCGTTAGGCTTGGCCTTGAACTTTGGGATGTTCGAAGGAAACTTGGTCGACATAGGAGGCCAATGTGGATCATGACAGATGTGGTCATTTAATAACCTTGTCAAGTCTGGAAAGTGCAAAGTTGCCAGAAACGGTAATTTGGGTTGTTGATTATAACTAGGGGAAAAGGATCCTAGAGTTTGGATGGCACCAAGTTGCCAGGAAAAGTTAGGTTGCTAGTCAGGGTTCTGGTAATAACCATGGTCATGACCAGCGTACAGATTTTGTTCTTGTTGAGATGTCATCAGTTGACTCCCGTAACAGGACATAAAGGGTTGGGCTTGCATCTCATTCCAAGTATTTTGGGAAGGGTTGCCCCCTACAGATCTGACGGGCATAGGTGTTAAGCCTTTCTCAGGGTTCCATTTAATATGGAAGGGGTTTCCCCCGGTTGGCATCCCTGACAAGGGAATTGACCCCTGCCACGGATTCCAAGGTCCTTCTGAGGAAGGAATTCCTAAGTTAGCCCTATGTGCAGGAATAGTACTCTGTACAGGATTTTTTTGTCCATAACCAGGGCTTCCCCCAGCCGAGATGACAGCTGACGAGAAAGCATTGTTACCAAATGCACCAAACAAAGAGAATAGTGTTCTATCGGCATGCTATAAGAAGCTAGTCCTTGACTCCCTACTCCAAATGAATTGTAGTTTACATTCGACCTGGCAGAATGCTGGTGAGCACCGCCAGGCAAAGGGGACGAAGGAGGTATATGACACCCTCCGTAAGGGAAAGTGTTATAGGGAGCTGAATTTCCCCCCATGGATCCTTGTAGGGGAGACTTGGAACTCCCCACCCCGAGACCTAAAGTCTGTAGAGTGGAGTAGGAAAGTACAGTGCTCATACCAAAGCCAGGCATCCTATATGAGAACGGAGGGCCTGTCGCACTCTGGGTGAAAGGAGCAGTGATTTCCGCCATAGACATAAGCATACCATTTTCCGAGGTAGAGGCAGTCGAGACCATAGTGGCCCAAACTAGCGACAATTGGTTATAATTCAGAACACCCCCTGTAGTGACAGCTGTAGAGGAAATATGAGTATTCCCTGAAGAAGTAGCAACATTTTTTTCCATTTCTTGTTGTGACACTACATGATGCTAGTAAGGTTGAACCTGTACGACGATGGGTGTCAATAGATCAGTGATTAGAGGGTTATATGGACCAATAGCTTCTTCTCCAAGGTCAGAAATGATTGGTTCCTCTGGAATAAAATGTTCTCATCTCAGAGATGAGTCAGGCACAGTTTCCTGTAACCCAGTCACCTCAAAAGACCCTTTTTGGTCTAGTTTTCACCTTAGTGATGGTGGGGGTGGCTCGAGATCAACCGACGGCAGGCTCAAAAGCCTTCATGACAGGCAAAGCTCCTGATCCTCCATTGTGTGAGAATATTAATGACACACTAGGGATTTCTATAATCATTTTAAAAACCAACACACACTAGAAAAAGTTCTTATGAGATAAGACAAGAAGATCACTAGCTAGTTGGAATAACAGTTACAATAGCCAACACTAGAGAAACTTACCGGTGCAAGTGAAACTCGAATATGGAAGCACCCTCCATGTATACTCTACAAAGCGTGGCTCCATCTCTTCCCTAGGTACCATGGTATGCCCCCACAGTCACCTGTGTAAGTCACTAAGATAAAGGCAACTAGGTTGTCAGCGCATGAACAGTCACCAAGCAGGTACAGTCGACAGTCGGGTGGACCGCAATGAGCAGGGTATCAAGCCCGAAACCTATCAAGGGTATCGAAAGCAAGTGTTCTGGAAGATGAGTGAGGACCTCGAATGGATTTGAGACCCACGAAGCTACGTGGAAAATGTGATCAACGGAATCCCAAGATAAGCCCTCTATATCTGTTCCCCACTACACTTGGTCCGATTTTGGAGGCGTTATCTCCTCTACCTTTCCTTATGCGACCTTTTTCTTATCCCCTATGTTAGAGGGGGGGTTGTGGATAACTTTCATGGTTACTAGACCTTCAAGCACTCCCTAAAATAGACTCTTATGTTTGCTTTTGTAGCCTTGAAGAGTTTCCTCTCCAATTTTAAATCAAAGCTCTAGCCTAGACTAAATTGATGGACCCTTCAAACACAAAGTCTAATCTTTTAATTAAGCGTTAATTTTAGTGGTTGTCTTAAGTCAAAAGGAACGGAAATGAAACCAGTGATGTTCTTAAGAGATGAAAGAGAAGAGAATAAGATGATACTGGAAACAAAAGTACTTCTTTCTTCACAAATGATTTGCCAGATTAAACTCTTTCACCAAACTTTTCGTAACTACTTTTCTCAGATCTTTGAAAACAAAAACTTGAAACAAGATTTCGCTCAACTACAAGCTACTTAATGTCTAAATCATTCAAGCAGAGAACTTAATAAAACTTTCTTTTTCCTTGGTAAATAAAGAAACTAACCTAAACTACTTTACCAAACCAAGAAATGAAAGATTTTTTTTATTGTTTTATGCTTCAAAACAAGAAATTTGAAAATGAATTCTTTTCTTTTCTTCCAAAGAAAAAAAGGGGAAAATGACGACAAGACAGGACCAAGAAATGGCTTCTGGCCCAATCGCAAATCGCAGGGAGTCACTAACAATACCAAGCAGGCAGATCAAAGAAGACTCACCAACTTGTCTAAAAACCCTATTAAAGAAAACACAAGAAATCTTTTGTCAAAATAAATCTAAACTGAAGTCAGACCTAGGCTATAGAATGCTATAACAGAGACTAGGACTAGATCAAAAAAAACCCTGAGAACTATGACTCCTAATAGGGAAGAGGATGACTGCCTCTTCTTTTTACAAAAATTTTCTTAACGAGCACGCTACTGACACTTCAACAGCTAGCTTATGTACATGGGTTGTCCAAGGGTAGGGTGAATATGCACGTGTGCAAGCCCACTGCAGGCCGCGTACACCTCTGTAACTCCTCAAAAAAATGAAAACTAATAGTCCAGCACAGGCAGGGAGTACTGGTATGGAAGACCAGAATCCCTTAAAGACATAGAATCTTACAGAAACTCAGAAAAAAGTGAATAAACTGATTCAAATCACCAAAAAAGAAATATCTCCAAAGACCCTAGAGGCATCCCCAGTATGGTCGCCAATTCTTCTATAGTGGGAACACCCCTCTATGGACTACACTAGGGTTCTAAAATGTAGGCAGAGCTAACCGTCTAAAGTCTCCTACTTTTCATCAACTATCCCGACATTACCCCACAATCATACATAAAAGACAAGGTATAGGGATCCGGTAGGCATACCTTAAACTCCGTGTTTGGTGTCGATCCCTTTGCGCTTAGCTGTTTCATGACTGCAAGTCTCCTCCCAAGGCTGACATGCATTCACCAAAAGACAAACAAGAAACTACAAGCATGCATTCTACATATGGATTAGTGGGTTAGACATCATAAACAAGAAATGTAAACAAATCATATAAGTTTAAGACGTCATTTGGCGGGACGCAAAAAGTACTTCTTTATATTAATCTCACAAAAGTCACTTACAATATGATATCGACACTGCTCCTCGAAATCGATCCTGGGCTCCTCTTCACAATGCATCAACTGCTTCCACGCCTCCTTCTCCTCTCCATTTCTCTCTAGGGTAATGTTAAAGGGATTCCAATGGAGAAAAAGGGAATTCTGGCTCAAACTCACAATGTGGTTGACGAATATTGGGGCAAAGGGGGAATACAAAAATGGGCAGAGTTTCTATGCTCTCGTGCTTCTCTTGACATGGGAACCCAACCCCTTCTTTTATAGGTCAGAAGATATAGTAACGACTGGGTTAACTGGCTATGGGTGGTCAAACAGTTAAGTAATGGCCCGAAAACTAGTATCCTATGCAATTTTGATTTTTTGCGATATTCTGTGAGTGTACACGGGCTGTCGTGGGTCAGCAGGTGTGTGTACATAGGTAGTAGTTGTGCAGGGCATGTACACCTTACAAATAATGATTTTTAGAAGAGCTTGTTTAGTGATGTCTTGGGAAATATAGCAACTTAGATGGATTGATGCTAGGTATGCATGTTTGGTGCAATTTAGGGTTATAACAGAGAGACACCAAGTGATCTCTTTGTTGTAACTCTATCAACCCAAAAATCAAATTTCATCTTTGAGTCCCATGCTTTTTTGTTGTCTTCTAACAATCTCTTGGTGATCTTTATAAGGCTCTTGTTATAGGATTCTGACAATCCATTCCCTTGGGGCTAGTAAGGAGTAGAATGAACCAATGTAATCCCATAGTTTTCAAAGAACTTGATAAATGGTTCAGCCTTGAAAGATATAACATTATCAGTAACATTTTTTCTCGGACAACAATATCTTGACATGATATCCTCAAGAAAATTAATGATTACCTTGTGGGAGGCATTCCTAGTAGGAATGACTTTTATCCACTTGGTGAAGTAATTAGTGGAAGTCAAAATCCACCTATTCTGACCACTGGAAGCGAGATGGATTTCCCTAATGAAGTCTAGACCCCACTGATGAAAAGGTCCTAAATCTACCATAGGCTTCAATGGAAAATAAATGAGATGTTTCTTTCCAGAAAATTTTTGGCATTTGAAACAATCTCTAATCTTTGCACAAACATCAGTAAAAATGCTAGGCCAAAACTATCCAGCTCTAAGGATTTTATAGGCTATGGTTCTCCAAAATTGATGGCCCCCACATAAACTGTCATGAAAATTAGTCATAACCTTTTGGGTCTCATGTGGATCAACACATCTCAAAAGCACTCCTAGAGGATCTTTCCAATACAAAACTTGGTCAATAAGACAATATCTTATTTCTTTAATCTTCAAATCTCTTACCTTGTTCTTTTCCAAACCATCAAGAGGCTGCAAATTCTGCAGAAAATATATGATGTCCTTATACCAAGTGCATTCTACCAACTTTGGGCTGACATGAGAACTTTTACCAGCCAACTCAACTTGTTGATTTTCTGAGTTTGTGTTTATGAAATTAACCCTTAAATATTTGCAATTTGATTCAGCTAGCAACCTAGCTAAACCTTGGCCTTTCACCAACTTAGTGGGCTTTATTTCAAGGTCAAATTCCATAATTTTGGAAATCCATTTTCTTCTCCTCCCATCTATGTCATGCTAGATAAGTATCTCTTTCACTGAGGTTGAAGGGACATATGCAACAATCTTTGAATGAAGAACATATACTCTGAAGGACTTGAGGTATTTGACCAAATCATAAGCCTTCTTTTCCATGATATCATATTTAATTTCTGCATCCCTCAATGCCCTGTTGAAAAAGGAAATAGGTTGCTCTAACCCTTCTGCATTTTTCTGCAATAGAACAACAACTATTGTGTCAAATGAAGAAAAGGAAAATATCAGAAAATCCTTGGAGTAGTCAAGGATAATGAGCACAGGTGCTTCAGTCAAGGCCCTTTTGATTTGATCAAAATAATCTCGAGACTTAGTAGTCCATTTGACCTCATTTCCTTTCCTAAGCATGGTTGTAATATACTTTACCAATTCAGAAAAATTTGGAATGAACCTTCTTAGAAAATTTATTTTCCCCAAGAAAGATTGAACTTCTTTCTTGGATCTAGGGAGAGACAAGGTCTAGATGGATTCTACTCTATTTGAATCAATTCTTACCTCTTCTGTTGATACAATGTGCCCCAACAACTTCCCCTCCTTCATAGCAAACAAAGACTTTTTAGGATTGAGAGAGAGACCAAACTTTCTTCACTTAAAGAAAACATTTTTCAAATGATGATAATGTTCTTTATCAGATTGTGAGAACATTGTGATGTCATCTAAATATATGACTACAAACTTTTGATTCTCCCCAATAAAGG
>JASDQU010278803.1:0-14842 GCA_032191745.1 Picea mariana | reverse complement strand
TCACTTAGCTTCTAACAAATTTAAATCATGGTTGATTGAGGTTTGTTTTTAATATAATGTTGCTAGATTCTTCTTTTATGTTCTTGATTTTCATACATTTCATTATGTTCTCTGCATCAATCAAATATCACTAGTTTCCAAAAAAAATTGTATTATTTGTGATGACCTCTCGGCCTGTAACCCACATATCCATAGTCTTAAAATGTATTATGTTGCATATCTGATCAAGAATTCTCTAAAAATATTCTTTCGTGGGCCCAAATTCCTCCTCTAACGGAGTATGGACTTATATGTTCCACAACAATCTAACTCTCAGTACTATATTTTAGTGCTCATTACTAGGCGCTAATTATTCTTTACGCGACCAAGTGTTAGAACCCTATTCCAACCTCCATTCATTAGCTCCTTTAGATTTAGTTCCAATCTTTCTTCTCCTCCTAAGACCAACTCCGCATGCAAGTGCCAACACCTAAGTGTTTGAATCCACGCACTTAAGTCCCATATCACCTTAGGCTAAAATCCATATGCTATCCAAGTCTTTTCTATTCAGAGTGATTCCAAAAACTGTCTAGGTAAGACACTCCGATGGATCAAAGTTAAGTACTCTGATGAGTTGGAGTTAGAGAGTCGAGACTCTGAATGTTCACATTGACTAAGCCCAATCAACAATTGATCATGACCGTTGGTTTTTCCACTTTGATGGATGGTTATTATTTCTTGTCAAATTTTTAATGTCAGAGATTCATAGGAACCCAAACAATGAGGGATCTAATGTACAGTTGATCTAGACCATGATTCTCTTATCTGGCAAACGACTAGATCTCAATCCCTCTCTTTTGGAATGGTTGTCTCCCATTAACCATTAAGAAAGTCTTGGACTGAAACATTTTTTTGACCGTTGATCTCACTTCTAAATGGAAGGTTTGATCTTCACCTCAAATTTCAGAGCCAATTGATCGATTAACTAATGTTCTTTTTCCACTCTGAAACTGCACTTCCGTCGTCGATCTTCAAAATTGTTGGATGGTTTTATCTAGCCTCCACTATATCACTTATAATTGGATCACCGTTGATCCTTTCATGATCAACGATAGATCACGATCTCTATCCTTCTCCTCTTCCCAATCAACTCTAGCAAGCTATGGACAATATGACATTTCCACGTTGTTAAGCCCTAAATAGTGGCACATTACCCCTTAATTGGGGCATATTACATTAGTATTTTTATTTTATCTATGTTGGCTTAGGTCCATTAGTTGTAATTGTACCTCCTAGACTCATATATATACCAAGGAGACCTTTTTCATTTGGAATCATCTTGTATTTGTAAATTTATGTGGTGTATAAGGAGGTTTCCCCCTAGAAGAGACTTATTATTTGAAATCCTCTCTTTGTAAAGGCATTGAGTACTTATTCTGAGGTTTTTTATGCTGTTTTGATATTTGGTTCTTAACATTTGGTATTAGAGCTCAAGGTCTTGGGGTTTCTCTTCTACATCTGAGACACATTGGAATTTTCACTATAATGTTTTTTCTACAACATTTCAGAAGGAGATTCTTGGAGGATATTTATTAGACGGATCAAGGTACTTGGGGTTAAAATTTCAGCTCCTGAGGCCTTATACATTTGGAGATATAGCCTATGTAAGATAGGGTTCTGAAATCATCATGAATTTAGTCATCATGGAATTTTCGCTATAAAATTGTTTCTGTGACGTTTCATACCATGAAACACATAGGATATTCAGATAAATTATCAAGGTAGATGTGATAAAAATTTCACATTTTGGGTCATCCTACTTTTGTAGATACACCCTGTGTAAGATAGGATGGTTGACTAGTCATATTTACTAGTCTCAAACAAGTGTTTCAGGTAAATAAATGATATATTCTTTAGTGAGTATCCAAATTAAGTGAGACAAGTTGAATTAGACAAAATACAGTCTATAGTAATTCTGGTGCAATTTTTAGAATCAAATATTAGACAGTGTGCTCTTGGCACGCTTTACAAGTATGCTCTCCTGGAAGGGATAAAAATCAGAAAGGTGTGGGGAAGTTACCATAAATTCCACTTGGCACATACAATTTTGATCATACCTGTGGCATGGCAGAGAAGACACATCAAAGAACTACAGAAAACAAAATTCATACCTAAAAGGGATGAAATTTTGGAGATACAACATAAGAAAGACCGCCTAGAAAAACCTCCTCAAAATCAAGGTTTAAAAGTGATACTCTACCAACATGCCACAAAAAAAGGGAAATTCTACACCAAATAATCCTTCAGACAGTCCTACTTGGACTCTTGATGAAGTTGAAGAAATGCACAGGAACATAAATGACTTACAAAAGAAGACAATAACAAAAGATGAACTACAAGGGATTATGGATTCAATTGAAGCTAAGTTGGAGGCACTAATGGATATTAATATGGATGCTTTAAAAAGGGATATCATGGAAGGATTGAAAAATTTCCTAATAGAGAGGCCACCTGACACTGAAAATGTATTCCATGGAATTCATGATGAGGACACAAGGAAGATGAATAAATACTTGAGAAACCCCAACTTTGGGTTGAAGACCAATGTGACATCCCCCCAAAATAAATATTTTTATGTGTTGGAAATTTGTTTCCATTTTTGGAAAATTTGAATTTAGAAAATTTTTGCCATTTATGGCAATTCCGAATTCCGAATTTAATAATTGTATTTAATTATTGTGACTGTTGGGCAGAGATCTGTTTGGACCCAACTAACTATTTGACTATGACACTTGTGTCACAATAGAATAATTATATTAACTGCAGGAGGACAAATGAAACAACCATGTTAAAATCAGCTGACCATGACTCCATGAGTGGGGAACAAGTTGGAACTTCCTCTGGGATGATGATTACAAGTGGAAAATTATAGATTTCGCCACTAGAAGCCCCTAAAAATTAGGGATTAAGAAAAGCTTCGAAAATCCCTAAAGGAGGGAAAAGACCTGGGAAAAAATGATAAATAGCATATGCGAGGAGGCAGGACACTGCCAAGTATGGTGGGAAAGGATTTTTGAACTCTCTTGCTGTTATGAGCACTGCGGATTGAGTGTGAGGCAAGAGGAGTTTTTTTGAAACCAAATTGTCTTGATGTTATGAGCATTGTTGAGTATGTGTGAGGCAAGAGGATAACTGTTGGAATTTGAAGGACATTGCCGAGGAGGAGTTTTCCAAATTCGCCCTCATGGATTCATGGTCAGGCTAGGGGGTGAATCGGGCAAGTAGATCTGGATACCTTGTTCTATGGTTGGGAGGAACGTGGTTGTTCCCCTTGTCTTCCCGCAAATTGGTTCAGATATGTTAATTTTTCTCCTTCTTTGTTCTGAATGATTTTTCTTTTGCTGCAATGTGTTTGATTGGAACTAGAATGATTTCCATTCTTTGTCTAAATGAATTTATATCTGATGCAATGTATGTGTTAAGTCGAAACCGAAACCTAAACACTGAACGATAACCTATGGTAAATCTGATCTCGAGTGATCCCTTTCCGAGCGAACAATAGAAATTGGCCTTTTTATTCATTATGATAGTTGAAAGGATTATGCATGGTTGAACTCTGGAAGAAATCCCCTCGAAATTATATTCATTGTTACTTTTCTTTCTGTATATGTTTTCTAAGAAAAATCAATGCTGAAGATTGGTATATATTGGGAGTGGAGGTTATGCTGTAAGTTCCATAATCCAATTGTATGAATATTTATGGGAACAAAATTTGTAAACTCTATTCATGTTTCCTTTTCCTTTCCAACCTTTCAGAATTTATCGATTCAACCTGTGTGGAGTCCTTTTGTTCTTGCAAACTGTGAAAACCTGAAGTAGCCCCACATCCAATCGAATTTCGGGATTCGACGATTCCCGTGGTATGTTGTTCTTGCATCAAGTATTACCAAACACTGAAAGATGATATTGGATGGGCCCCTTATCTTTTTTGTAACTTCACGATTCGACGTTTGATGTCGTGTAATGTTTTGCATCGGGAGTTAGTAAACCCCGAAACCCGAAATTGTAGGGCCCACACCCTAATCTCTTTTCGCATTTCGCATTTTCTTTTTCATTTTGTGTTTATGCACCATGTGTTCCGAAATCTTGAAATTATGAGTCCCACCTTTCCCCTCTCCACCTTTCGTGATTTCATAAGTTCTAGTGTGTAAAGGTCGACGTTTGAAGTCACGCGATTTCGAACCCCGAAATCCCGAAGGGGGTCCCATCTTTCCTCTTTCTGCTTTTCGCAATTCGGGAGTTCTGGGGTGTAGAGGTTAGGCTTTTGAATTCATGAAACTCTGAACCCCGAAACCCCAAAATGTGGGTCCCACTCATCTCTTTTCTCATTTCGTAGGTTGTTGTGAGTTGATGTTCGAGTATTGGAACTCGCGAAGTCCGAAACCCTGAAAAACTCAAAATGCAGGTCCCACTCATTCCTTTTCGCATTTCGGAGGTTTGTATATGGTTTGGTTTGGGCACTTCGAAACATGAAATCCCAAACCACGAAACCCCGACATGCTATCTTTTCACGATTCGGGAGTTCTTGGGTGTTATTTTTTTTTGTTTTGGCTTTTGAATAAAAACGTGGGGTCCAGAATGGGATGGTTCTCTGGCGGGCCCTTCCTCCAACGTGGCAACTCCGAGTTGGCATAAATCTGAAGAACGAGATGAATGACTCTTGCTGTTTCTCATCCAACGGTTGTTACCCTCCTAAGCTTGTGAATGATCAGCCTTAACATCAACATAGAACTTTATGATCTGACGGATCACGGGATTTCGGTACTTTCCCGATGAATTTCCACCGTCCATTCCTCTAAAGACATCTAATCATTACCCTCTTGAGTTTTGATAGATCATCCTTAACTTCCGCACAGATCTATGGGATCTAATGATCCACTGAATTTCGGTTCTTTACTCGACAGTTTATCACTGTTCGTTCTTCTAAAGACATCTGGTGAGGAGGATTTGGCGTTTTCCACTGGATCTCGTCCCGTGCGAGACGATTTTTCTCTCTGCCTCGCTCTGAACACTTCAGGGTGATATCCTTTTCTCTCTCTGAACAACAGAGGCTCCTTTGAGCTAAGTTTGTATCACCCTCTTACTTTTGAGTATGCTGGAAGGGTGCAGGGAATAAGGGAAGGAACAAAATCATGGAGGGATTTCTTTTTTTTACAATCTAAGCTTAAAACGAAATTGATTTATGCTATGGGAATATATTTTTTTTTTTATGGTGATTTTTTTTGAGGTACATTACATATGGTATCATAGCAAAATTTACAACACTGGGCCTGAAGAGGGCCACATTAATTGCTTAGTATATATATTCTGATCTATGAGAAAACTAACAAAACTTGTGAATTGCAAACATAAAGCTTTTTTGTTTTGTGTTGAATAATGGCAGCCCAAGAAGGTGCAAAAATCAGGATGGAAGAGAATCCGCAACAAGGACCTCCTAGAAACCTAAGACAAAACAGTGATGGAAGCTCACCCACAGAGGTGTTGGAAACAATGAGAAACCTTATAGTTGAACTACAGGTTTTCAAGGCCGACAATGAAAAATTAAAGAAGGCACACCAGGAACAACAAGAGATAAATGAAGTCTTGCTGCGTAGTATAGTAACCAAGAAAATCCCAAAGGATGATAACCCCAAGGAAGAGGTCAGCAAAAGGGCCTCCAATAATTCTGGTGTGAAAATAGAAAAAGGAGACAATTCGTCTGAAGGGACACCTTTAGCTGAAGACAAAACCATACCATACAAGAAAAGAAAACAAACAGACCACCTTGAAGGAGAATTTAAAAAGATTAAATCAGCTACTTTTGATGGAGAGTCCAGGACAGGAGAAGAAGCCGAGGCATGGTTGTTGGACATAAAAAAATACTTCCAAATCTACAACTATTCCAGCAACATGAAGGTCAGAATGGCCATCTACAATCTGAAGGGAAAGGCCAACATTTGGTGGTAGGACCTGAAATTGGCCAAGGGACTAAAGGAGAAACAATTGGAATGGTTCGACTTTAAGAAGTATTTTAAGAAACAATACCTTTCTGAGAGCTATTATGAAAGGAAGACGAAAGAATTTTATGAATTATGACTCGGACAAACGACGATGGATGGCCTTATAAATAAATTTCTGGAACTACTAAGGTTTGTACCATACATCCAGGAGGATAAGGTAAAAATCCAGCGATTCTTAAGTTGTTTACCACAATCCTACAGGGACATAATTGAGTTTGACAACCCCAAATCCTTGAGTGAGTCAGTCAGGAAGGCACGAATGTCCTATGACCAGTATAAACAACGGGTAGAATTTCCCAAGACTTGGTAGGATAAGAAGCAATATGGAATAAACCCGCGAAAGAATAGATACCAACCAACTCCTTATCAGAATGTAGCAAAAGGTTTCCCAAGGAAGGATTTTCACTCCAATCATCCGAATACGCAAGGTAGCAGTAAACTGGTAAACCTTCAAACGAAGAAGTTTGGGGACAACTCCCTTCTAGCTATTAAAGTGTTGGGAGTGTGGAGAACCTCATCTAAGGAGGAACTGTCCATGTTTAATTGTAGCAAACAAAACTGTTGTTCACAATTTGCAAGAAGCCTTGACAGTAGGTGACATGGGCAGAAGTCTGCATCGGATAAATGCAGCCATAGATGGTTGACAAGCTGACCACCGGTCCTCGGTGGTAGAGATTGAAGGTAAAATCCTTGACACTCGAATTTCTATTTTAATTGACCCTGGAGCTACGTTAAGTTATATTACTCCCGATGTAGTAGAGTTGAATAAACTTAAGAAATAAAAGCATGCAAAACCTTGGCTTGTACAACTAGCAATAGGGACTAAAAGAAAAGTAGTTAACTTTATTTCGGATCTTGAGGTCAATTTAGATGGTCAAAAGATAAGGACAAATCTGAACATCCTACCACTAGGGTCTTATGATATGATTATTGGGATGGATTGGTTGGAACAAGACAAAGAAGTACTAGATTGTTATACAAAGATACTTAGCTATAAAGATAATTTTGGCACTATTAGAACAACCCAAGGCATACCAAAACCTATGTCAGTCAGACAAGTTTCAACGATGCAATTCAAGAAATGTATTAGAAAGGGATGTCAAGTTTACACCATCCAAGTAACAAATCTGTTAGAAAAAAAAGATAAGCCCAAGTTAGAAGACTTTGCTGTCCTACGTGAATTCAAAGACATGTTTGTTGATGAGATACTAGAATTGCCTCCTAGGAGAGAAATAGATTTCTCCATAGACTTACTACCCAGATCAGCCCCTATCTCAAAAGCACCCTACTGAATGAGTCTACTAGAACTGACAGAATTAAAAATACAATTACATGAATTATTGGATAAAGAGTATATCAAACCAAGTGTCTCGCCATGGGGAGCACCAGTCCTCTTTGTGAAAAAGAAAGAGGGTACTCTAAGACTATGTATCAATTATAGACAACTGAACAAAGTGACCATTAAGAACAAATATCCCTTACCACAGATAAATGATCAGTTCGATCAAGTTGGTGGGGCCAAGATCTTGTCAAAATTGGATTTACGATTTGGATATCATCAAGTTAGGATAAAGGACCAGGACATAAAAAAAACAACTTTTCGAACAAGATACAGACACTACGAGTTTGTAGTCATACCTTTTGGACTCACTAATGCACCAACCACATTTATGTGCTTGATGAACAACATTTTCAGCCAGTACTTAGACAAGTTCGTAGTAGTATTTATCGACGATATTCTGGTCTATTCTAAAACAGAGGAGGAACATGATGAACACTTACAAATAGTTCTGCAAACACTAAGGAAACACAAAATTTACGCAAAATTTGACAAATGTGACTTTTATCAAAGAGAAATACAATATTTAGGACATGTCATTTCCTCGGAAGGTATTGCCGTAGACTCGAAAAAGATAAAATCCATTATGGAATGGCCAGTGCCTAAAGATGTGGCAGATATCTGGTCATTCATGGGAATCACTGGATATTATTGCATATTTATAGAAGGGTTCTCCAAGATAGCCTACCCTATCACATCACTACAAAAGAAAGGGACCAAGTTTAACTGGTCGCAAAAGTGTCAAGACAGTTTTAACAAGCTAAAAGAATTATTGACATCAGCACCCATCTTGAAGGTAGCAGAGCCAGATAAAGACTTCACAGTATGCATTGATGCAAGTAAAGAGGGGCTAGACAATGTTCTAACTCAAGAAGGGCATGTGATTTGTTATGAATCCCGAAAATTAAAAGAACACGAGCAAAATTATGTCACTCATGACTTAGAATTAGCAGCAATAATACATGCTTTAAAAATGTGGCGACACTATATCATGGACAGAAAATTCTTACTATTGACAGATAATAGCGGAGTGAAATATCTGTTTAACCAAATAGACCTTAATGCGAGACAAGCAAAGTGGCTAGCCTTCTTGAGCGAATTTGATTTCGAAGTCAGACATATCAAGGGTAAGGAAAATAAAGTAGCAGATGCTTTAAGCCGTAGAATCCATGGGTTATTTGAGATAAATATCAGCAGAGCAGAAAGTGAACTGGAACAAAGAATAAGAACGACAAGTGTTAATGATGAAAATTACACTAATATGATGGTAGAATTGCAAAATAGTGTCACAAACTCAGATGAACCAGATATAAGTATCGACAAGGAGGGACTATTAATATTTAAAAACAAACTTTACGTACCAGATTCAACAGAGCTAAAATTAACTATTTTAGACAAAGTGCATAAGAAACCATACTCTGTCCATCCAGGTTACCAGAAAACAATAACAACACTCAAAAAACTATTTTACTGGCCTAATATGAAGGGGGAAACAACAGAGTACTTAGCTAGGTGCCAAGATTGCTAGTAGGTTAAGACTGAACACCATCATCCAGCCAGCCTATTACAACCATTACCAGTACCAGAATGGAAATGGGAGACCATCTCACTGGACTTTATCACAGGTTTGCCTAAAACTCAGAAATAGAATGATTCTATCATGATTGTAATCGATAAACTCAGTAAGTCTACACACTTTATTCCTGTAAAGTATACTTTTAAAGATATTAACATTGCTGAAATATTCATGAAAGAAATTTTTAGACTGCATGGTATTCCTAAAATGGTGATTTCAGATAGAGATGTAAAATTCACATCCGCTTTTTAGAAGGAATTTTTTGCAGGGCTAAATACTAATTTGAATTTCAGTACGAGTTATCATCAACAAACGGATGGACAGACCGAAAGGACAAATCAAATCATAGAGGATATGCTCCGCATGTATGTAAGAACAAAGCCAAACAAGTGGGAAGACTACCTGCACTTGGTAGAATTCACATATAACAATGGGTACCAAACTTCGGCTAAGTTGAGCCCTTTCGAAATACTGTACGACAGAAAGTGTAAAACTCCAATTAGCTGGGATAACCCAGCTGACAGACTCATGGTTGGACCAGAGATGCTCCAAGAAATGGAGAACATGGTAAAGAAAGTACAACAAAACTTGAAAGATGCACAGAACAGACAGAAGAGCTATGCGGATCAGAAAAGAAGACACTTGGAATTTCAAGTGGTAGACCATGTTTATTTGAAGGTCAAAGCCTGAAAAAGCTCGCTGAAGTTGGGGAACTGTGCCAAGTTGGCACCTTGGTTTTGTGGGCCCTTCGAGATACTAACTCGAATTGGACCCGTAGCATATCAGCTTGCACTTCTAGCTAATCTAAGAATTCATAATGTATTTCACGTTTCTTTGTTAAAAAAGTATATTCATGACCCTACTCATATGATTGATTGGAACTTGGTGCAGGTGGAACCCGAGGGCGAGTTCCAGGTGGAACCCCTGTGCATTCTAGACCGGAGAGAAATAACACTTCAGAACAGAGCCATCGCTCAGGTAAAGGTGCAATGGAAGCACTTTAGTCCTGAGGAGGCCACTTAGGAATTGGAGGGAGATTTGCAGAAATATCATCCAATCCTGTTCCAGGAAAGGAATGAACACCGAGGACAATGTTTTACTGAAGAGGGAAAGGATGTGACATACCCCAAAAATAAATATTTTTATGTGTTGGAAATTTATTTCTGTTTTTGGCAAATTCGAATCTGGAAGTTTTTTGATATTTATGGCAATTCTGAATTTCGAATTTAATAATTGTATTTAATTATTGTGACTGTTGGGCAGAGATCTATTTGGACCCAACTAACTATTTGACTATGACACTTGTATCACAATAGAATAATTATATTAACTGCAGGAGGACAAATGGAACTTCCATGTTAAAATCAGCTAACCATGACTCCATGAGTGGGGAACAAGTTGGAACTGCCTCTGGGCTGATGATTACAAGTGGAAAATCAGAGATTTAACCACTGGCAGCCCTTGAAAATCAGGGATTAAGAAAAGTTGTGAAAATCCCCAAAGGAGGGAAAAGACTTGGGAAAAAATGATAAATAGCATATGCGAGGAGGCAGGATGCTGCCAAGTATGGTGGGAAAGGATTTCTGATTTCTCTTGTTGTTATGAGCACTGCGGATTGAGTGTGAGGAAAGAGGAGTTTTTTTGAAACCAAATTGTCTTGCTGTTATGAGCATTGTTGAGTAAGTGTGAGGCAAGAGGATAACTGTTGGAATTTGAAGGACATTACCGAGGAGGAGTTTTCCAAATTCGCCCTCATGGATTCATGGTCAATCTAGGGGGTGAATCGGGAAAGTAGATCTGGCTGCCTTGTTCTACGGTTGGGAGGAATGTGGCTGTTCCCCTTGTCTTCCCGCAAATTTGTTCAGATATGTTAAATTTTCTCCTTCTTTGTTCTGAATGATTTTTATTTTGCTGCAATGTGTTTGATTGGAACTGGAATGATTTCCATTCTTTGTCTAAATGAATTTATATCTGATGCAATGTATGTGTTAAGTCAAAACCGAAACCTAAACACTGAATGAGAACCTATGGTAAATCTGATCTCGAGTGATCCCTTTCTGAACGAACGATAGAAATTGGCCTTTTTATTCGTTATGATAGTTGAAAGGATTATGCATGGTTGAACTCTAGAATAAATCCCCTCGAAATTAAATTCGTTGTTACTTTTCTTTCTGTATGTGTTTTCTGAGAAAAATCAATGCTGAAGATTGGTATATATTGGGAGTGGAGGTTATGCTGTAAGTTCCGTAATCCAACTGTATGAATATTTCCGGGAAGAAAATTTGTAAACTCTAATATTCATGTTTCTTTTTCCTTTCCAACCTTTCAGAATTTATCGGTTCAACCTGTGTGGAGTCCTTTTGTTCTTGCAAACTTTGAAAACCTAAAGTAGCCCCATAGCCAATTGAATTTCAGGATTCGACGATTCCCGTGGTATGTTGTTCTTGCATCAAGCATTACCAAATGACGAAAGCCTATATTGGATGGGCCCCTTACCTTTTTCGTAACTTCGCGATTCGAAGTTTGATGTCGTGTAATGTTTTTCATCGGGAGTTAGTAAACCCCGAAACCTGAAATTGTAGGGCCCACGCCCTAATCACTTTTCGCATTTCAGATTTTCTTTTTCATTTTGTGTTTATGCACCATCTATTCTGAAATCCTGAAATTATGGGTCCCACCTTTCCCCTCTCCACCTTTCACGATTTCGGAAGTTCTGGTGTGTAAAGGTTGGTGTTTGAAGTCACGGGATTCTGACCCCTGAAATCCCGAAGGGGGTCCCACCTTTCCTCTTTCTGCTTTTTGCGATTCGAGAGTTCTAGGGTGTAGAGGTTAGTCTTTTGAATTCACGAAACTCCAAACCCTGAAACCTTGAAATGCGGGTCCCACTCATCTCTTTTCTCATTTTCCAGGTTGCTGTGAGTTGATGTTTGAGTATTGGAACTCACGAAGTCTGAAATCCCGAAAACTTTGAAATGCGGGTCCCACTCATTCCTTTTCGTATTTCGGAGGTTTGTATATATTGTGGTTTGGGCACTTCGAAACATGAAATCTCGAACCCCGAAACCCCGATGTGCTATCTTTTCGCGATTCGAGAATTCTTGGGTGTTGTTTTTTTTGTTTTGTTTTGGCTTTTGAATAAAAACGTGGGGTCCAGAATGGGATGGTCCTCTAGCGGGCCCCTCCTCCAACGTGGCAACTCTGAGTTGGCGGAAATCCGAAGAACGAGATCAACGAATCCTGCTGTTTCTCATCCAACAGTTGTTACCCTCCTAAGATTGTGAATGATCAGCCTTAACATCAGCGTAGAACTTTATGATTCGACGGTTCATGGGATTTTGGTACTTTCCCGATGAATTTCCACCGTCTGTTCCTCTAAAGACATCTGATCGTCACCCTTCTGAGTTTTGATAGATCATCCTTAACTTCCACACAGATCTATGGGATCTAACAATCCACTGGATTTCGGTCCTTTTCCCGATAGTTTATCACCATTCGTTCTTCTAAAGATATCTAGCGAGGAGGATTTGGCGTTTTCCACTAGATCTCGTCCCCTGCGAGACGATTTTTCTCTCTGCCTCGCTTTGAACACTTCAGGGTGATATCCTTTTCTCTCTCTGAACAACAAAGGCTCCTTTGAGCTAAGTTCATATCGCCCTCTTACTTTTGAGTATGCTGGAAGGGTGCAGGGAATAAGGGAAGGAACAAAATCATGGAGGGATTTTTTTTTTTTACAATCTAAGCTTAAAACGAAATTGATTTATGCTATGGGAATATATATATATTTTTTTTTATGATGATTGTTTTTGAGGTACATTACAACCAAGAAATTTCCTAAGATCGATATGAGGAATTTTATTGGAAACGATCCAATCAAATGGATACTTCAGATGGAGCAGTTATTTGATCTACATGATGTGCTACACACACAAAAGGTACGAATTGCTTCTTTATATTTAGAACCCAATCAATTTGTGTGGTATTGATGGCTTTGTTCTCGCAAATCACTTGTCACTTGGACAATTTTCACGAAATAAATGATAGGACACTATGAGGATACAAGTAGCAATACCTTCTTTATCCAATTGATAAATCTCAAGCAAAAGGGTTAAGTTGTGGAGCACATTGAGAACTTCCAAAGATTGAATATAGAGGTAACAAATATTCCATATGAGCACCTGATTGATGTATTCATAGGAACTTTAAAGGATAATATTCAACATGAGGTTCGCCTTTGGGAACCCAAATCATTGAAGAATGTGTTCAGGGTGGCGATAAATGTTTAAAGTAAAAATATGGCGATGGCTACTAGAAGGACCGCTCCTAACATCTATCAAGAGAATAATGTTCCTTCTTCTAAAAAACATCAACGTAAAAGTTTAACACCTCAAAAATTGGAGGAAAGAAAAGAAAAAGGTTATGCTTTAATTGTGACAACAAGTACAGTAAGGGACATAAGTGTGCTGAACAAATTATTCTACATATATTATGAAGAGGAAGACAAACAAGAACAAGAACAAGAGCCATCTCAAGATGAAAACATAGAAGATATTTCTTCTGAAGAGTTGACTCCCATGATATCATGCAATGCATTGGCTGGAATTAACACTCCTCAAACCCTCAAGATCGAAGGATATATCAAAAAGAAAAAGGTAATAATACTAATTGATTCTAGTAGTACTTATAATTTCATTCACTATAAATTAGCCAAAGCTCTCAATTGCTTTATATATCCAGCGCCAGAGTTTCAAGTAATAATTGCAAATGGAGGAACTATCAATTGCTCAGGAAAAATCCATAAGATCAATATTACTATGGGGGAATATATAATGAATAGTCCAATGATTTCTATACCCATTGGTGGTGCTGATGTCTTACTAGGAGTCCAATGGTTACAATTATTGGGAACAATGGATTTTAATTTTCAAGAACTTTTCATGAAATTTTCATTGGAAGGAAAGGGAATTGAGTTAAGGGTATCACAGGGAAACCCAATAAGGTGATAAGATCTAATGACATGAAAAAATGATTGAAAAAGAGGCATCAGGGTGTAATTGTACAACTATGCTCACTAGATGTTCAAACATCTAAGCCATCTATTCCTCTAGATCTCCAAGGAATCATTGATAAGCATTCCAAAGTATTTGAAGATATTCCCATAGGTCTTCCACCCACTCGAAATCATGATCATGCTATTCACCTAATTCCTGGGAGTGTTCCTCCTAACATCAGGCCTTATAGATACCCTTTTTCCCAGAAGAGTGAAATTGAGCGTATGGTTGTATAAATGTTAAAGGCTGGAATTATTAGAACTAGCCAAAGTTCTTACTCTTCACTGGTGGTAATGGTACTCAAGAAAGAGGTCTCATGGGATATGTGTCCATATTATAGAGAGCTCAACAAGATCACTATTAAAGATAAGTTTCCCATTCTCGTCATTGATGAATTATTAAATGAACTAAATGGAGAAATCTACTTCACAAAGTTGGATCTTCGTTTAGGGTATCATCAGATTAGAATGAAGGAAGAAGATATCCCAAAAACAACATTTTGAACTCATGAAGTAAATTATGAATTTTTGATCATACCTTTTGGCCTTACGAATGCACCTTCCACATTCCAAGGGTTGATGAATTCCATTTTGAAGCCCTTCCATCAAAAATTTGTGTGAGTATTTTTTGATGATATACTAATCTATAACAAGTCTTGGAAGTATCATGTTCAACATGTTGACAAGGTGATACAACTACTAAAGGAGCAACAACTATATGCCAAACCATCCAAATGTTTATTTGGGGTGAAGGAGGTAGAGTATTTGGGTCATATTGTATCTCATGAAGGTGTCAAGGTAGACCCTAACAAGACTAAGGCCACGATGGACTAGATGATTCC
>JASDQU010278802.1:0-13950 GCA_032191745.1 Picea mariana | reverse complement strand
CCTGCAAACTTCCTTTTTTACAAGGTTTTTACAAGGGAAAATGCAACTTCTTTTCTCAGGAAAAGTTCTTCTCCCTTCTCTCTTCAGGAACTTAGGCCACTGACCCCTCTGAAGGAAACATATAGGTTTACATCATTAATGGTCATAGGGATGATGAAAATAATGTGTAACACCCAAGAATCTCTGGAGCTCAGTGAGTGTTGTTGGGGCTGGCCAGTCATGGATGACTTGGATCTTGGCTGTATCCACCCGTATGCCATGTTGATCAATGATGTATCCATTGTAATGGACCCCATCCATGCCAAAGGATCATTTTTTCAAGTTGGCGTATAGCTTGTGCTGTCGCAGGGTGTTCAGAACCTATTGAATATGCTACATGTGACATCCCAAAAAAAATGAAGTATTTTTTAAATTTAAATTTGTTGGAAAATTATTCTGCTTTTAGTAAATTCAAATTTGGAAATTTTTTACTTTTAATGGAAATTCTAAATTTCGAATTTAATAATTGTAATTAATTATTATGACTGTTGGGCAGAGATTTGATTTGACCCAACCAACTATTTGACTATGACACTTGTATGAAAAAATAAATTTTTTTATTGATTACAGGACGACAAATGGAAAAACCATGTTAAAATCAACTGACCATGACTCCATGATTGGGGAACCTATTGGAGCTACCTCTGGGATGATTATTACAAGTGGAAA
This sequence comes from Picea mariana, assembly GCA_032191745.1. Lineage (NCBI taxonomy): Eukaryota > Viridiplantae > Streptophyta > Pinopsida > Pinales > Pinaceae > Picea > Picea mariana. The sequence continues at coordinate 13,242 of JASDQU010278802.1, read as the reverse complement.
ATCAAGGATTTGGCCATTGGTAGCCCCTGAAAATCAGGCATTTAGAAGGATGCTAAAATTCCCAAGGGAGGGAAAAGACCTAGGCAAAATGATTTTTTTTGGATAAATAGCATATGTGAGGAGGCAGGATGCTGCCTAGTATGATGGAAAAGGAGACTATTGATTTTTTCCTTGCTGTTATGAACACTATTGAGTGAGTGTGAGGCAAGAGGAATCTGTTGAAAGTGAAGGACATTGCTGAGGAGGAGTATTCCATGTTCGCCCTCATGGATTCATGGTTAGGCTAGGGGATGAATCGGGGAAGTGTTTTTGGCTGCCTTATTCTATGGTTGAGAGGAACGTGGATGTTCCCTTTGTCTTCCCATGAGCTGGTCCAGATATGTAAATCTTTCCTTGCTTTGTTCTTGAATGATTTGTGTGTCACTGATATTATGCATATAATTGTACTAAGTTGAAATAAATTTCCATGGATGACATCTATTCGTGGTATGAAGTTTATAATCAAAGACTAAATTCTAGATTGGTCCCTCCTGAAAACTAGAATGCTAGGAAAAATTATTTGTATACAATTGAACTTGAAAGAGAAGATCCATATACAGGATATGTTTAAATCTGAAGTCGAAATTTTACTTAGGATTATCTGTGTATTAATATGCTTGAAAGGAACAGATCTATTATAGGCATATGCTTATTTTTGTGACTGAGATATTAAATAGATCTAACTATGAGCAATTGGATTTGAGTAAATCTGTACCTATATAAACGTTTAGGTGTACCTCCATAATTAAAATTTAGAAAAATCGTTCCACTTAACACAAACTTCCTTTCTAGTACAACTTGGAATTGAAGAGAAATACGAGATAGCAAGAATCTTATGGATCACCTATGTATTTATATATTATACATATATACATTTGGAAAACTATATAGGCGTCATCGCAAACCAGAAGTAGACTATCTACAATAGAAACGTTGATATGATATACATTTTTTTTCTTGTATTATATGAATTATAAATTGATTAATCGTATGCACAAACAACATGAAAATGAAATACTGTATGTGTAAAGAATGACGAAATTTGAAATTTAAAGAAATATGGAACCCCTTTTTTTATCAGACGCTAGAATTGAAAGTACAATCATGGAAATTTACATCTATCATGAGATCTTATGCATTTCTATATTCCAAGTTCTGTAGTGGAATTTCAATCTGTGAAAAAGAAAATTTGGAAAGAACGAATTCCTTTGGAGCGATCTACCCTTTCAACATTCAAAATCTTTGGCAGATTAGAAATTGGCGTAACCCTTAAAGAGATCCGAAACAAATCTCAGGAGTATTAGATTCATTTATGGTAGTACAGTCTCATAGTCATGGGTGAGATATTAAAACTATAGAAGCCTTTGACTTCAATGAAGCAGAATGATTACGCTAGGAAAACTTAAGTTAATGCAGACATTTATATAGATATGCATATAACCATTCTTGCTTCATGAGTCTATACGTATAATAACAACCACAAGACTTACTTTAAATGAAAATAATTAATCAGCAACCGACACAAGTAAATATTGCATTAAATTTGATTCATTGTATATTCTATCTCTGCTGCATTTTCCCAATATAGATTATGTCTGGAATATCTCTATGTAAAGACTAAGAAAAAAAACCTCAATAAAAGAAAAGAAATTTACAACCCTTGTTTAACAAAAAATTTGTACATCTAATGATTTGGGTATCACTTGTATGCTAAGAACGCCAGGGTAATAACCCAACACCACCAGGACTTTTCCAGATCTTTCAAGAGTTCTCTTATTAGAAACCAAAATACCTTTTTGAGAAGGACCCGATTTATTTCCAACACCATATTCCACATAGACCTACAAAATAAGAGAAGATTTCAAATAAATCATGGNAAATTATTTATTTTATAAAACATACAAGATAATGATTGGGTAAAATCTATTACTTATCTTCGATTTTCCATAGGTAGGATTCCAGTCTGAATAGCAGCCGCCATTAGACCAAAAGGGGAGGAGTGAAGATGATCAAGCTGATGGGTACCCTTGCATCAAACAGGGTCCCATCATTAGTTATAATATCCAATACAAAGAGATGGGTTTTATAAGAAATGTGTTTTCATAAATGTACATGAATTATGACATTGAATCAAGCAAACATTAAACAAAGGATGATTTTAATAAAGTTATACATAGGAACGGACGAGTCATAGAGAATATATTAAACATGAATTTCATAAGCCTATACACTGATAATATGAGGATGCCTATTTTATTTAAACAGAGGAACTTGTTTAAAGGAAAATAAAAATTTAATTTAAACCACGCAGGACGATGGATACCCTTCTCCCTATGGTCAAACCATGGCCAAGAGCATAAAAAACCCGCAAACCATTGTCTATGGCATGATATAGGAATTTTTAACCTGAGAGGTATCACTAATTCGGGTTTCATAGGAGGAAGTTATGAACGGATATTCTTTCTCCTCGGTGGGGTTATGGTTTTTAATGAGGGTAGGGTATAGTCGAAAGAAATCATAGAGGCGGGTAGACAACACCAATATAAGGAAACAATATTTAGTTGTTATACAGAGAATACCCAAACACAACATATATCGTTGTCAAAGCCGACCATCTGACAGTTCACTAACCTCGGTAAATTTAAAATATGTTATAGTATGGCTTTCCCAAACAATGATACAACACAGTGAAGGAAAGTGGGAATGACAAACATAAAGGCATACTACTTACGAATAACCCTCAGAATCCCCAAAGAAATAAGAGAATGAAGTATCGAGCCTTTTGAGTAGGAGTGCGATAAGTAGATCTATCTACCGGTAGCGAGGAAAAACCAGAATGCTTCTGTTGAGTTTCAGTAATGAGGAAGTAACTTAATAACAATCAAATGCTATAGTGAAAGAATGAATCTTACCAGGTGGTTGGGTGAAAGACATCGCCTCCATCATGGAAGTTCCCCAGTTTTCCTTCGATAAGATTTGGGATTCGCAGAGCCAAATCCTATGAGAACATACTTGTTACAGAAATGAACCACTATAACCCAAAGAAAACCTTACTTCATAGTTTAAATGTCGCTGGTACGAAAGAAGGGTCGGCCATGTGAAGAAGGAAACTTGGCGCATCCACAGTGGATGAAGGGTCAGGTGATGGCCTCGACTATCACACACACCATGGTCCATTAATGGCCTAGCCAGTGTTTAACTCTCGACTAACTTGTTCCTACCCTTTCAATTAATGGGTTATGGATTAAATAAGCACCTGTGCATTTAAGGTAAGTTTTAACCCTAACCAACACCAACCTCGTTAATGCAACTTTTAGTTGGAGTTTCATATGGAACAGGTGGAGTCAACGAACATCTAGCATGGGCTATTAGTTTCAGAATAATCGTTACACCAGTATTAGACCGGGAAGCACTTAAACCAACCACATCCTTATTAATTCAAATATTTCACAGAGGGGTATAACCTACCCCTTTACCTTTATTCTTATTACATGACTTCTTTGATCAAGTGGTTAATGTTACGCATAAGGCTTAGGGATATAAGTCCCAAAATCCTTCATAGTGGTAAGCCAATTATATGGATACATAATTCTTATATCGATATGAAAGTAAACATAGTCTGCAAGACTGTAAGTGAGTTGTGGAACATGAAGTAAGCACAACTTGTAATATTGTTTCCAAGGTTTAAATTGTGTAGTAAATTTAATCGATGCCAGCCAGGACTCTTTTACTTTTAATGTCGAACCCAATCAAAGGTGAATGCTTAAGAAATAATTTTATTTTATTTTTTACCATTTTGAGGTTTATTACACTGCAAGTGTTCGACCCAAGTCTTGCTGTAAATTAGAATGTCATCCAGATACACCACTACAAAATAATTGGTGAATGGTCGTAGGATATTGTCCATCATCCTCATGAAAGTGGCTGGAGAATTTGTCAAACCAAAGGGCATGACCAACCATTCAAAAAGGCCTTCCTTTGAATTGAAGGCAGTTTTCCATGCATCTATATGTTCTATTGGGACCTGGTGGTATCCAGACTTCAAATCAATCTTACTGAAGTATTTGGCCCCCGTGAGTTGATCAAGGAGGTCGTCAATTTGGGGAATCAGGTACCGATTTTGAACTCTGATTTTATTCAGAGCCCAGTAATCAATACAAAGTCCCCAGGTTCCATTTTTCTTCTGTACCAACACAATTGGGCTACCGCAAGGTGATGAGCTAGGGTGAATGTGCTCCTTGTGGAGAAGTGCTTGGATCTATCGCTTGATCTCCTCATTCTCTAACAAACAATGACGATAGAATTTCCCATTGGGAAGTGGTGTGTCAGGGGTTAGATCGATGGGGTGCTTGACTTGGAAATGTAGAGGTACCCCTGTAGGTGATGAGAAGATATCTGAGTATTCTTCCACGACCTTATCTACTTGCTTCTACTATGTGGAGAGGTTAGCCATAAAGACCCTGGATGTGGCTGTGATATTTCACTTATTCTGAGAGTGAATCACGAAGAAGACAAAATTTCCCGTCTGAGAGATGACCTTCTTGCATTGCTTAGCAAGGATCAAGGAAATAACACTAGGTGGGACTGCCTCAGGTATCCTGTACAATTTCTTGTTCAAAGTAATAATAACAATATGAGGCCTAGAGTACTCATATACAACATGATGTTTCCATAAATAAGGTTGTCCCAAAAGAAGATTACAAACTTCGAGAGGAGAAACATCACACAATACCTCGTCCTTGAAGGGATTGATGTCGTATGGCAGTCAGAACTGTTGGTTGACATAGAGATTTCTTCCTTGGTGGAGTCATTCAATGGTGTAGGGTTGTGGGTGCGATGTTGTTAGCAGAGCTAGCCGCTTCATGACTTTTTCTGAGATGAGGTTCTTCTAGCTACTGCTATCAACAATGAAGTGAAGTGGGGTTCCTTTTACCCACATTTATGAATGGAAGAGATGCTCTCCTTCTTTTGGCTCATCTGGCTCACCAGGCTGGAGCTTGGTGGTAACAACGATGGCACTGGGTTCCATGTCAATGATCCATCTTCCCATTTATGGTTCTGTCTTAGAGTTAGACTCCACATCTATTCATAGGCTTTCACTTTGGCAACCAACGACTATTTCAAACGGTAGTCAATAGTGTTATGCCAAGAGCTCTTATGGAAGTCACACCACTTCCTGGTATCTTTCTTTATCTTTCTAGTGTCCTTCTTTTCTTGTGGCTTGGACTGGTAGTCTTGATACTGTCCATATTTTCTCTTTCCTTTGTTTTATGGGTTGGGGCCTCCCTTTCCTATCTTTTGTTGTGAGGGTCTCCCAGGCCCAAATTGTCGTGTCTTTTGTTTGAGCTTTTGCTCAACTTTGATAGCATATTGGTAGGTCATGCACAAGGATGAGATGTCCAAAACTTCCATTTCGGTATGGATGTATATATGCAGAGAAACATGATTCTTGATCACCAGATGTCGCTCCGAATATTTGATACCTAGCTTGGTGCGCAAGGTATGGAATATATTTGTGAAATTTGGCACTACTTGGTCTCTTTCTTGCCGTAGTGTGGTCCATTTGGTATACAGGTCATCGTAACTTCCGAAATGGTAGTATTGTTCCTTAATAACATCCCTAAAGGATTCCTAAGTGGTTGTGACTGAAAATAATGAGGTTTCGTCAGTTTCATGTTTCTCACAGAAGGTTTCCCACCAATCTTTGACATGGGGAATGGCTTTGAGGAGCGCAAAAGTAATATTTTCTCTATTCAAGAAGTTATGGACAGAAAAATACCATTCTAGCATATTCAACCACTTTTCTACAACATTTGCATCTATCTGAACTTCAAATATAGGAATATCGAAGTTTATTTGTACCTTGAAGGGGGTGGCGCCTCCGTTCGAAGAAGATGTGTTGCCTATTGGTAGCAGTCGAAGGATTTGCACAAAACTATCCATCATCTCATTCCTCTGTTGCATGAGGGCTTCCTCAATCAACAATTTGAAAGGATCTCCTATCCCTTCATCTTTATTTTCTTCTTCCATGAGAGGTTGCTTGGGCCTGTGAGATCTTTTGTCCTCAAGAAAAACAAGCTCAAGACCCAACTCTTTATACTCTGACCTCGTTGGGGAAATTCACTAAGAAGACAACGAGCAGACTGCTCTGATACCATTGATTCAGATTTTATGAGAAGAAAGAAATGAATACAAGATATTAATATATTCTTAGCAAAAAATAATAGAGATACAGTAAAACTGGTTTTCTGTTTAATAATGAAATAAGTTGAAACTATAAAATGTAGCGAAAACAAGCTTGTTGGAATGGTGGCGGCTGATCTCTGAGAGGAGATGTGACGGTTGCACTCATTCATAATAAGAAAATTACAATGAGGCTCTAAATGCATTTTTACAATAAATAAGAATGATAAAAACCCCATACATACAAAAACCTAACCCTAGGATATGAAGCGCCAAAAGTCATGTGGGCCCTGTTTGGGTGAGTTAGTACATCAAGTTCCTGGGGTCGTAACTCTTGCATACGATATCCATTTTAGGTGTGTGATAGACAGTTGGAAAGGTATCATTGAGGAGATTCATTTTGGTGGCTCAATAATTCCTTCAAATATCATTGAGGAGATCAATCCTGAAAACCCTTCATTTAGGCCCTCAAAATGGCCCTGGAAGTTAAAACTGTTAAAAGTAGTAAATTGCCAAAATTGTCAGAAAACTTTCTTGAGCCAGTTGGAAAAGGTGGGTGGCCACCGATATCTATATGGATCAATCCTCCCTCCTTAGGAAGTAATGGTATCCATTTCATTGAGTTCCACCATTAGATGTGGAAATTTCCACTGAATTTGGCCCAGGGTGAGCCACTTGCCTTGGTGCAGAAGCTGCCCTTCTTTGACGACTCGATAATGTTGGATCCTTTGTTGTCGAGTGCCCTTGATATGTGTGTCCACAATATGATCATTGGATGCCTGTTGTATGAAGTTGAGGTTGAGCTCTATTGGTTTTAGTTGTTCTTCTACTTCTAAGGTGTCCAATAATGGTGGGAAATAAGGGCGAAGATGATCCATGTTGAACACTGGGTGCAGGCCAAGAAAAGGAGGAATGTTGAGATCAAAAATATTATGCCCCATGGCCTTGGTGATAGTGTATGGCCCATAATAGAGTGGGAAAAGCTTCTGATGGGGTCCTGAAATGAATTCTTTCTGCAAGTGCAACCAAAATTTGTTGCCAACCAAGAACTTATGTGGCACTCGATGTTGATCATGGCATTGTTTGTACTTGTCATTGGAATTCTGTAAGATATCCTGAACTTGTTGGTAGATGTGTTGGATCCACTCAATGAACCAGGTGGCTTTGTTAGCTTCAGTTGGAGTAGGATATGAGTCGGTCGAGGTGACTGCAAGGGGAAGTGAAACATCTATGGGACCCAATGGTTGGAATCCCAACCCCACCTGAAGGGGATGTGGCCAGTTGAGCTATGAAGGGCTCGATTGTAGCTATCTTGGGCATAGGGAAGTATCTCATCCCATGTGTGAGGTGCTTTAAATTATACATGCGAAGGATATGCACAATCATTTGATTTAAAACCTCATTTTGGCCATCTGTCTTAGGGTGGAAGGTCGTGGATTTGGTGATCTTGGTGTCTAGCAGTGACCAAAGGCTTGACTAGAATGTGATGAGAAATCTACTATCCCTATCTGAGACAATGTTTTGTGGGATTCCAAAATGTACCCAGACTCATTCAAAGAAGAGCTTAGCAGTGGCTTCTGCTCTTATGCTCTTCTTGTAGGCAACGAGAATCACCATCTTAGAAAAGCGATCCACAACCACAAAAACACAATCATTTCCCTGCTTGGTGGATGGGAAGCCCGACATGTGATCCATTGAGATGGATTCCCATGTCTTGTCAGGAGTAGGAAGAGGGGTGTATAGACCCTGTTTCTTAGTGGTTGGTTTGGAAATAGCGTAGGCAGTGAAGAGATGATATACTTGCTGACCTCATGTCAAAGTTTCGACCAGTATAAATGTTTACGTAGAATAACCACTGTCTTTTCGACACCAAAGTGTCCTACCACCTGACTGTAGTGGACTTCCCAGATCAGCTTCGCTCACTCACTTGATGGAACATAGATATGGCCTAGATGACACAACAACCCATCCTGAAGATGGAAATTATCGACAACTGTGTTCACACCCAACATTTTGTAGGTGGTGGAGAAGTCAAGGTATGCCTCATAGAGTTGGGGGCATCCAGATGTCTCATGTCCACAAGAGTCTAGCACCATGGTGAGTTTTGCGACTGGTCGTCTGTTGAGGCAATCAGTGACACTATTGGTGCTTCCTATTTTATACTTGATGTTGACATGGAATTGCTGCAAGTATGTAGACCACTTTTGATGGAGGTCATTCTGTAATTTTCCTTGTGTCTACATGAACTGCAGTGGCTTATGATTATTGTGGATGATTGTCTCCTTCCCAAGAATGTAATGTCTAAATTGGTGGTAGGCTTTCACAATGGAGTACATTTATTTGTCGTAAGTAGGGTACTTACAGACAATGTCTCACTATGATAGGCCACAAAGTGGCTGTGCTGAGTGAGAACAGTGCCCACAGCTTAGTCTGAAGAATTTGTCTCGATGTCAAAGGGATGTTGTAGTTCTTGTAGTGAAAGTACTGGGGATGAGCACAAGCATTTCTTCAAATCATTGAACTCTTTTTGTTGGGACCGGCCCCACGCAAATTTTTCCTTACCACCACCCCTGTTTATTTGGCTGAGGGCCCATGAAATATGGGAGAATCCCAACACAAACCTGCGATAGAAATTGGCAAGACCGGGGAAGCTTCGGAGCTGAGTGAGTATTGTTGGGGTTAGTCAGTCATGGATGACTTGGATCTTGGTTGGTTCCACATTTAATCCATGTTTATCAATGGTGTAACCCAGGTAATTAACCTTGTCCATGCCGAAGGAGTATTTTTCCAAGTTGGAATATAGCTTGTGCTATCATAGGGTGTGCAGAGCCTACTGAATATGATTCAAGTGTTTGGCCTAAGTCTTGTTGTAAATTAGAATGCCATCCAGATACACAACTACAAAAGTATTGGTGAATGGTTGTAGGATATCATCCATCATCCTCATGAAAGTGGCTAAAGCATTTTTCAAACCAAAGGGAATGACCAACCATTCAAAAATGACTTCCTTTGACTTAAAAAATGACTTACCCCATGAGTTAATCAAGGAGGTTGTCTATTCAAGGAATCGGGTACCGATTTCTAACTGTGATTTTATTCAGAGCTCGGTAATCAATACAGAGTCACCAGGTTCCATCTTTCTTATGTACCAACACTACTGGGCTTCTGCAAGGTGATGAGATGGGGTGAATGTGCTCCTTGTGGAGTAGTTCTTGGATATGTTGCTTGATCTCATCATTCCCTAACAAACAACAANTGCCCCTTTAGATGAGGATAAGATATTTGAGTATTCTTCCATGACCTTATCTACTTGCTTCTCCTGTGTGGAGAGGTTGGTCGTAGATACCCTGGATGTGGCTGTAATCTTTCGCTTATTCTGAGAGAGAATCATGAAGAATACAAACTTCCCCATCTAAGCGATGACCTTCTTGCATTTCTTAGTAGAGATCAAGGAAACAACACTAGGTGGGACTGCCACGGGTATCCTGTACAATTTTCTATTCAAAGTAATAATAACACTACGAGGCCTAGACTCAAATACAACATGAAATTTCCATAAATAAGGTTGGCCCAAAAGTACATCACAAACTACGAGAGGAGAAACATCACACAATACCTAGTCTTTGAAGGGCTTGATGTCATACGACAGTTGGCACTGTTGGTTGATGTGGAGATCGCTTCCTTAGAAGAGCCATCCAATAGTGTAGGGTTGTGGGTGCGGTTTTGTTGGTAGGTCCAACCACTTGACAACCTTTTCTAAGATGAGGTTCTTCTGGTTACTTCTATCAACAATAAAGTGCAGTGGGGTTCCTTTTACCCACATCTGTGAATGGAATAGGTGCTCTCCTTCTTCTAGCTTATCTGGTTCACCAGGATAGACCTTAGTGGTAGTAACGATGGCACTGAGTTCTGCGTCAATGATCCATCTTCCCCTTTATGGTTCTTTCTCATAGTTAGACTCCACATATGATTCAGAGGCTTTCACCTTGGCCACCAATGACTATTTCGAGCAATAGTCAGTAGTGTTATGCCAAGGGCTGTTATGGAAGTCGCACCACTTTCTAATATATTTATTTTTCTTTCAGGTGTCCTTCTTTGCTTGCATCTTAGACTGGTTGTCCTGATACTTTCCATCTTTTCTCTGTCCTTTTTTCCATGGGTTGGGACCACCCTTTCTTGTCTTTTGTTGTGAGGGGTTCCCAGGCCCAAATTGATGTGTCTTTTGTTTGAGCTTTTGCTCGATTTTGATGGCATATCGGTAGGCTGCACTCAAGCATGAGATGTCCATAAATTCCATTTCAGTCTGGATGTATCTATGCAAAGCATTGTGATACTTGAGCACCAAATGTCTCTCTGAATCTTTGAACCCATCATGGTGCGCAAGGTATGGAATATATTTGTGAAATCTCACACTGCTTAGTCTCTTTCTTGCCATAGTGTGGTCCATTTGGTATACAGGATGTCATAACTTTCGACGGTGTAGTATTTTTTCTTAATAAAATACATGAAGGATTCCTAGGTGGTTGTGACTAAAAATAATGAGGTTTCCTTTGTTTCATGTTGCTCACAAAAATTTTCCCATCAATCTTTGACATGGGGAACGACTTTGAGGAGGGAAAAAGTAATATTTTCTTTATTCAAGAAGTTATGGATAGAAAAATACCCTTCTAGTAGATTCAACCACTTCTCTACAACATTTGCATCTATCTTACCTTCAAATATAGGAATATCAAAGTTTATTTGTACCTTGAAGGGGGTGGCGCCTCCATTCGAAGAATATGCATCGCCTGTTGGTAGTCGTCGAAGGATTTGTGTGAAACTATCCATCATCTCATTCCTCTGTTGTGTGAGGGATTCCTCAATCAATAGCTTGAAAGGATATCATGTCCCATAATATTTCTTTTCTCCTACAATGAGAGGTCGCTTGGGCGTGTGAGATCTTTTTTCCTCAAAAGAAACAAGCTCAAGACCCAACTCTTTGTACTCCGACCTCGTTGGGGACATGCATTAAGACGACAAGGAGAAGACCTCTCTGATACCACTGATCCATATTTTATGAGAATAAAGGAATGAATACATATTATTATAATATTCTTAGCACAAAATAATAGAGATACAGTAAAACTAGTTTTCTATTCAATAATGATATAAGCTTAAACTGTAAAATGCAACGGAAACAAGCTTACTGGAATGGCGTCGGCTTATCTCTGAGAAGAGATGTGAAGGATGCACTCATTCGCAAGAAGAGAATTACAATGAGGCTTTAAAGGCCTTTTTAAAATAAACAATAATTCCAAAAACCATAGACATCCAAAAACCTAACACTAGGAGATGAAGTGCGAAAACTCATGTGGGCCCCGTTTGGGTAAGTTAGTACATCAAATTCCTGGGGTCGTAACTTTTGCATACGATCTTCGTTTTAGGCGTGTGATAGATCATTGGAAAGGTATCATCAAGTAGATTAATTTTGGGGGACAAATAATTTCCTCAACTATCATTGTGGAGCTTGATCCCAAAAAACCTTCATTTAGGCCCTTAAAATTGCCCTAGAAGTTAAAACTGCTAAAAACAGTAAATTGCCAAAATTGTCAGAAAACTGTCTTGAGCCAGTTGGAAAAGGTTGGTTGCCACTGATATCTATCTAGATCAATCATCCATCCTTAGGAAAAAATGGTCTCCATTTCATTGAGGTCCCCCATTATATGAGGAAATTGTTGTTGAATTTGGCCAAGGGTGAGCCACTTGGCTTGGTGCAGGAGTTACCCTGTTTGATGACTCGATAAAGTTGGATACTTTGTTGTCAAGTGCCCTTGATCTGTGTGTCCACAATATGATCATCAGATGCCTATTGTATGAATTTGGGTTTGATATCTTTTGGTGTCAGTTGTTCTGCTACTTTTGAGGTGTCCAATAATGGTGGGAAATAAGGGCAAAGAAGATCCACCTTGAACACTAGGTGCAGGCCAAGGAAAGGAGGAATGTTGAGCTCAAAATAATTATCCCCCATGGCCTTAGTGATAGTGCATGGCCCATAACGGAGTGGGATAAACTTTTGATGGGGTATTGTAAGGAATTCTTTCTACAAGTGCAATCAAACTTTGTCGCCCACGTGGAACTTATGTGGCATCTGATGTTGATCATGGCATTGTTTGTACTTGTCATTGGACTTCTGTAGGATATCCTATACCTGCTAGATCCACTAATTGAAATGGGTGGCTTTGTTAGCTTCAGTTGGAGAAGGATATGAGTCAGTCAAGGTGACTGCAAGGGGAATTGCAACATCTATGGGACCCAATGGTTGGAATCCCATCCCCACCTTAAAGGGGCTGTGGATGGTTGAGCTATGTAGGGATCAATTGTAGCTATGATGGACATAGGGAATGCTCCCATAGGATGTGTGAGGGTGCTTTGAATTATACATGCGAAGGATATGCACAATCATTTGATTTACAACCTCGGTTTGGCCATCTCTCTCGGGGTGGAAGGCTGTGGATTTGGTGAGCTTAGTGTCCAACAGTGACTAGAGGTTCAACCAGAATGTGCTGACAAATATATTATCTCAATCTGAGACAATGGTTTGTGGGATTCCAAAATGTACCCAGACTCATTCAAAGAGGAGCTTGGTAGTGTCTTTTGTTGTGATGCTCTTCTTGTAGGCAACCATAATCACCATCTTAGAAAAGTGATCAACAAACACAAAAACACAATCATTTCCCTGCTTGGTGGATGGGAGGCCCGACATGTAATCCATTGAGATGGATTCCCATGGCCTGTCAGGAGTAGGAAGAGGGGTTTACATGGCCTATTTTTTAGTGGTCAATTTGGAAATAGCACAGGTAGTGCAGGACCTAATATACATGCTGACCTCCTATCTAAGTTTCGTCCAATAGAAATGTTTTTGTAGCATCACCATTGTATTTTTGATGGTGAAGTGTCTTGCCACATGACTGTAGTGGGCTTCCCAGATCATCTTCACTCACTCACTTGATGGAACACAGATATGGCCCAGATGACACAACA
>JASDQU010278800.1:0-14842 GCA_032191745.1 Picea mariana | reverse complement strand
TGGTTTAAGATGGTTAGAAGGTAACCCATTGAGGTAAAGTGAAGTGATGAGTGTACTATAAGTCAAAATGGATAAAAAATAAATTATTTAAATAATAAAGTTAATGGTGGGGGGTTTACTTCACTATTGGTTGTTTATCCAGGACTATCTACTCGATGGTGACTTGTGAGGGGGGGGGGGTGATTTATCTCTTGAACTTCAAACCTTTTCCGTCTCAAAACCCTAAGTCACCGGGGATGTCTCCCCTGGGCCTTACCTCCCTAAATAGAAAGAACCTTCCCATCGAGGTGACAGTGGGTGGGATTGGTTCTTGTTACGCCAGTTTGACCTTCAAATCTCAAGCTTTAATCCTTGCTACAAACTGCGCGATAACATTTTGGCACCGTTGTCAGGGAACACTGAGTCAATTCTCCTCAGATGACATTTTTCGGTAAGCCTTACCTCTAGATTTTCCATCTTACAAGTTTCCATGGCAACTCCACTAGGGTGTTTTCCCTTATCTTTTGATAGTTTCAAGAAAACTATCTAGCGACTCCACTGATGACAAAGACAACAATGACTTCACAATGGGATCCTAGAAACTACAAGTCTTTAGATATGAGTAACATCCGAGGGTACCCTCAACAAATTCCATTTGAATGCATAAATTTTCTTCTTGGATTCGCTGGTGGTAATAGAGAGAGAGCTAACTATCACATGAGAAATTTCTGGAACTTTTTCCTATCCTACCATGTCGATGATTATGCTGAAGACGTGGTCATGAAACTTTTCTCTACCACCCTTTTTTGCAATGCCAAAGAGTGGTATGACAACCTCCCTAATGCCAACATCATGACTATGAAGAAATTTGATAAAATCTTTATTGAGAGATGGGTTATCCAGTTGGAAGATATGTCAGTACTATTGGAAGAGCTCGAGCATAGAAAGCAAGCTAAAGATGAAACTATTAGAGAATTCCAGGATAGATTTGAGAACATGTTGTATCAAGTTTCTGAAAGTCATCATCTCGAAGAGGGGCACCTTTTCCATCTCTTTACTTGTGCACTTTTGGGACATCTGGGTTTTCTCTTTCATAAGAGGTCCCCAAAGACACTCGATGAAGCTTCAACATGGCTGCAAGAATTGAGGAGAACATGTCCTTGTCTGAAATAAGATGCATATTTACTTCAATTACTCTTAGTAGGGAAAGTTTTTTTTCCCTTGAGAACTTCATTGTTGATTTCCAAGAAGAAGGGGAACAAACCTCATATCAACCAGGGATTTCTGAAGACGTAGCAGAGGAGCCAGAACCCAATGATGAAGTATCAACATTCCCTCCTCCTCCTCCTAATTAAGAGATCCAAAATCCTTCTCCACCTGCACAACAAGAAGACGATAAGGTTAGTTTCTTTCCTTTTTAGTATTTTGATGATACCTTGTTCCATGATTCAGAAAGTGATCGAGAAATGGAATCCCCAAACGAAGAGCATTTTCCTTGCTATACAATCAAAGATGAAGTGGAAACTCATGAGGATAAGACAATAATTCATGTTAAAGATACCCAGGTCCTCGAAGCTCCTACACAAGAACAAAAATTAAGTTACCCTCCTCTCCAAGATTTTGATGATTCTTTACTTTATGATTTAGGAAAAGAGGAGGAAATAGGGCTTTTAAATGTTTTGAACCCTACATGTTATGATATTGACACTGACCTAGTTGATATTGATGAGTTCAAACATGTTGGGATAAGTAGGTGGGATGCATTTGATTATAATATGGATCCCATCTATGACATAAAGAGTCATCTCCAAGTGTTTCCTTTGCAATTATCACAACAAGCTCTTGACCAGTGGCAACAAGGAGATGAGATTTTTATTGATGCTCTCCAATCACCCAAGGTTTACCAAGTACCATATTTGCCTGATGATTTTCGGTCTTACCTTGAGGGATTTGATGATTACTCCTCCGAGCACTTAGACTTACTCTATGAAAATGACTATCAACCACTACTGTGCTCAGGTTTTTGTAGGAGTAAGAATATTGTTTGCCTAAAGAAGGATTCTCATGAGATTTTTCCCCAACCATCTCTTATTGCATTGCCTTGTTGTATCATTAAAGGTGTAGTTAGAAATTATATCTTTTATATTGAGTTTCCTCTAAATAAAACACAAGAATCCAAGGGTTGGTTGAAAACTACAAATTTGAGTCCATCATCTTAGTGTTTTAACTTTCCCTTGAGAGTTTGTCAGTCGTCTGCTAGATCTTTATCAATCCCTTCCCAAGCTTCAGAGTGTGAAGTTGTCTTAGGTAGCTAGTTTTCCGATCCTTTCAGCCAGTATTTTGAACCTCATACTTTTCATGACCCCTTCCTGAAGTGGATTAAGTACTTTCCTCAAAGACTGACTTGGAACTATTTTATCCCTCCCACCCGCCTCCATGAGTTAGAGTTTGTGATTTCCGATGATATGATTTATGTTCTAACCCATGTCCTTTTTGTGCTTGATTTATCACTATTTTGGTCTATGATGAAGCATAGAGGTAGGTATTGTGGGACATTGCTGGATTGGCTTCATTGGTTGTTTGACCACATCCAACATCCAACCAACAGGTAGGTACAAGTAAGTAGCTTGTTTTACATACACACTATTAATTGTTTTATTTCAGTCTTATATATCTATGTATGTTCGGGTAGCATTACCACCCCAATTTTGTTACTGATGATTCTATTGAGATCAAGCAGGTCAAAATTTTATGCCAGAGATGCTGAGGTTCTCATGTGCTTTACGGTGAGCACATGTCCCCGAGTTGGAGCCAGATGTTATCCCCCACTTTCATGGATAACTAGGAGATTATGTTTCGAGGCCCACAAGTCCTAGACATGGAGTACTAAGAGCAGGATGGACTTTATCATGGCCCTAGAGGGCCCACCTTTTATCTCTTCGAACATCTTTATCTTGTCAGCAGCAACAGCCTCCACCACCATCAGCTTGGTCCTGTGTCAGAGAGGGTTCTTGCTCCATGAGGTAATTAGTCTAGGTATCATGGTATGCGTCACTTTGATCATCAAAACCTTGAATATATGCATATGATTCCTTTTATTTCTAACGACTGCTTGGATCTTACACTTGCCCACTTGACCATGTTTTTGGGGATTGACAGGATGCCCTAGTAAGCCCGTGTCTGTTGGTTTTGGTTATCCACTGTGGGTGGTCTCTGAGAAGCCATCGTCTGCTCCCTTCACATCATCACTTTTCCACCTTGTTTCCTGCTCACCTATCCCATTCCACTTTTCCGGGCACTAGGTTGACCTATTTTTAGGATTGCATCTTATCTAGTGGGAAGAAGGGGTTAAAGGCCCAGAAGGTAAAAACAAGCTGGTAAAAGATAAGAATAAAACCTCGAGATGCTTCGCCCAGGGATCCCCGAGAAAGAAATAAAAGGCTTCTCAGCAAGAAACAAGAGTGACCCTAAAAATAATAAAACAAGACCTAACCAGAGGACAAGGGGTCTCATCATGAGCCAACCTATTAGTTCCATGGGTAGCTAGCAGTATGACATTGCCATCAACTGGTTACCACGCTAGGGCATTGACCTTTGGTTGCATGGCCAAGGGAAATGGGGTCTCATCATGAGACAACCTTCTCATTTTTGTGAAAGTACTTATGGGTAGCACTGTCACCATTGGTCCCCACGCCATGACAATGTCTCCTGATTATCTCTTGAACAAAAGAAAATAAAAAGAAATAAAAGATAAAAGAACAAAAGAACAAAAGGCAAGAATGAGCTTGGAAAGAATGCATCCACAACAGGTACAACTTGCCTTCTAACAAAGGCATCCATAGGTAACATTATTTCATCCTTGGCCTTCATTGCACCCACCTGCTTGGACATCACCTGACCACATCACCCACTTACATGGATTGGATGAGGTCTCTTCTGGGAACTTTCCTTTCCAAGTGGACACTAGCCCAATAGGATGCCTTGTCCTTTTCTCTAGACTTGTAGTGTAGGCTTGTGTAATGTCTTTGAGGTGTTAATTGATGTATTAGGGATTTTATGCACATGTTTAATAATATTGACGATGAAATGTGATTGACATTGCTATGATCCTTGTGATTGATGAGGACATGGAGGGCGTAGATTTTCATGTGCAGGACCATGACCGACGAATAGGTACCATTTTGGACCGATAAACATGGGGAGATGATCATTTCGGACCTCCATGAGGCTGAAGATCCCATCAAGTGGATGTTGAGACCCCATCAGGGGGTAGAGACAGGACAAAGATGGATCAAGGGATTTTCACCAGAGAAGAGGAGGTCGTTCCACCATAGGCACCTTGGTAGAGCTTGACCTAGGGGGATTAACCCTCTTTCAGTGGAACGTTGGCCTTGGAAGGCCTAAGACATCACCCATCATGGCCATGATGCCATCCAACATTATGGGCATCTTGGGAGGTAGACTGGGCAACATTGCACATGTGGCAGGTTGGAGAAGCCCAAGGAGGGCTAATATTTTGCTCTAGGATGCCCCATTCTCCCTAAAAGGGTATAACATCTCCCTTGGAGGGGATTTTACTCTCTTTTCAGCTTGATTAGGGTTTTAATTTGACAATTTAATGTAAAACAGTATGATTTTAGTATTTTGGCCTTGTCAGCCTTTTTCATGACCTAAAATGTAAAATTAGGTCATGGTATTGTATAAATGAAGGATTTTTACCTTCATTTTTTCATCACAACTCACTCACCACTTGGTGAGGTCTGAAATTTGCGCCCTACTCTAGGGTTTTCACTGATTTAGTGATGCACACTTGTTGAATGAGGACTATTTTGGCATGTTTTGGCATTTTTCTTGAAGGAAGGTGTTACAACTAGGGTTTGCATTGATATTTCTTGGTGATATGTAAGTAATTTTCTACAAAACTTCTTGAATGAATGGTTGTAGTTTCATTTCTTACATATGTTTATGATTTTTGTTGAATAAAACCCTAGGTGACAAGCACACAAGTAGGTCCTTGTCTCATGTCCCCTTTGAGAGAAATTTTCAGCCATTGAAGAAGAAGAGATCCTAGCCATTGCTACACTCTCCTTCCCTTCTTCATTTATTGCTAGCCATACTTCCTGTAACCTAAGAAGAGAGAGACGCCTTAAGCCAAGGTATACTACACTTAGGGTATTTTTCCTCTAGGTTTGCTGAAAAGGCCTTGCTGTAGTAACACCTTGCCTCATCAAACCCTCTAGTCTTGGTTCTTTGCTTCATCTTCTGCTAGCCATTTTTCCATTGAGATAAAGAGGATAGATCACAGAGGCCTAGTTCATCTACACCGAAGTGAGCCTCTCTCCTAGGGTTTTGACTTTGGGGACTTGCTTCAACAACACCTCAAGGTCCCTCCCTCTAGTCCTTAGTCGTTGCCTCCTTTAGCTCTTGCGTCTTCCACTATTTGACTCCATTAACCCTTAGGCACTGATCCTAAGAGACCTATTGCGTTGAAGTGAATCAAACTACTTTCAAACTCTTGAATGAAACCCTAACTACACTAACCCTATCCTTAACTAACCTGCTAACCCTATATGTTGTTGTCATCTTTAGATATTAACACCTTTGTGCAACAAACATTTTCTTTCATAATAAATTGAATGATGATTAAAGGCATAAATTAAACGAAGTGTTGATTTATTACTTTGAATGCCATATTGTTCCTGTATTTATTGGTGAAGTGACAATTTTCATTGCTATTTATAAACATTGACTTCATCAATATTTATTGTTAAAATGGCTTATATGTTCATCAGATAATCACCTATATGAAGTACTAACCCATTGAATTAGCTTGCATATATCATTTGTTGTTGCTTTGTCTCAGGCAGGTATATCCTTGGGAGGGTTACTTCACTATTAGTTGTTTAGTCATGACTATCTGCTTGATGGTGACTTGTGAGGGGGGGAATTCATCTCTTGAACTTCAAACCTTTGCCTTCTCAAAACCCCAGGCCACCGGGGACGTCTCCCTTGGGACTTACCTCCCTAAATAGAAAGAACCTTCCCATCAAGGTGACAATGGGTAGGATTTGTTCCTGTTACATGCCAGTTTGACCTTCAAGCCTCAAGCTTTAATCCTTACTACAAAATGCGCGATAACAGGATGAACGTGGCACATAATGTTTCTTCCCTCGTGTGTCTCCTTCTGAGAAACAAGAATTTAGACGGGCACCCACACGGTAGATATTCATTGTGCAGATGTTGTAAACCCGCTTTTCGAGAAGGACAAGTGTAGGTGAAAGTTGGGTGGAAGAATTTTGTCAGTGTGCTCGATCATTTGGGTAACCAGTCAAAGGAGAAACACTGACACATCACCTCCTAATGATTGAATCTTGCTGATGATTGAATGATCATGATAAAGATGTCAGTTATGACATGATTGTGTGCAGTTGGGTTTCCATTTTTGGTAAGTTCTATTTGAAAGGTCATCTGGCAGGGAATAACCGGAACCAAAATTCTAGGAGAAGTAGTTTGAGGCATGGTAGCCCAAGGGGTGTAGTTTCCTCTATACATTGTATCTTTCCAATGTAAATCAGGTTGGTTGAAAAGTAGTGTAGACAATAGTCTATTAAATGTAATCTTTGAACCCAATTGAAATATAATGTAGAAGTCCTGAGGCTTTGACAAAAAGATTCTAATGGTGGTGGTTTGATGTATTTTGATCTCTTCTATGTATCTACTTCCTGTTTTCGATATATTCATGTATTTACTCTATTTAAATTGGAATGTTTAATAAGTCTAGAATTCATCACACGGTGCTTTAAACTTCGCCATTTAAACTCATGTGTTTTCTTCTAAGTAATTTAGAGTTCAGCTTCAATGGTGCTATGAGTTGCTTTATATACTCTTTCTTTTTCCACACATAATTACATTTGAACTGAATGACCATTACCTTCTTAGCTTTTATCCTCTCAAAGTTTCATTTTACCAAGTCATTTATTTCTCTCGCTTTCAGGAATTTGACTCCATGGCCCAAGGTTCTGTATTTCCTTGCCAAAGAAACCAAAAACATTTCACAAACACAATAAACATAGCCTACAATTCAAATTCATTATCTATTAGAGACTAAGTCTCAGAGAGAGCCCCCTCTAGGTTGGAAAGGCTAGTTTTCGATCTTAAAGTTGGACTGCAGGTTACCTCGATCATTTTTTTTCTCAACCAAACAAATTTACAGAGTGCTAACAATTCCTTTGTGCAATCCATTTTATAGTTATGCATATGATTGATTAGAATAATGTTGAATGGTCAAATGGTTTGGAAATTATAATCATTTTCTATAGCTAGGCATAATTTGTTGGCTTGGTGTATCTCAATTCACACTCACTGCATTGATCATTGGTCAACTAGTGGCATAATCCTCTCTTTACTAGATCGTTGGTGTATTTTATGTGAATTTCCAATCGCCCTTTGGATTATTTCTCGAGCCAAAGACAATAATACATATAATCAACATTGATTTCCTTGCTAAATTGGTCATTGGTTTGATTTAATGACTTGCCACAACAGTGTATGTTGTTGGGAGTTGTGGGCCTTTAGTTACATCCTTATATCATCTCCCATGCAATCTACTGCCACCTACAATGATTTTCTCTAATTGAGTTGATGATTAGGGACATATACATTGCATGGTATTTTGATTCAATCATGTGTTTCCTTGGTAAAGCATACATTTTATCCCTTGTGGAACCATT
This sequence comes from Picea mariana, assembly GCA_032191745.1. Lineage (NCBI taxonomy): Eukaryota > Viridiplantae > Streptophyta > Pinopsida > Pinales > Pinaceae > Picea > Picea mariana. The sequence goes on along the minus strand of JASDQU010278800.1, from coordinate 7,133 downwards.
ATATATACATGTGAATAGAGGTGTTATCCTATGCAATGATCTATTCATGGATACATAAACTTTTATATCTAATTGTTGTATAGGCATGTTTTAAATAGTATTATGTGTGCACAATTAAAGAAAAAAGAGAATGTAGTGCATGTAATCTTTGAGCCCAAATTTGAATAGGGGTACCCATTCAAGCATGAAGAACACAATTTAATTACAAAGAAGATCCATGTTGATGAAAACATCCACACACTACAGAGGATCCAATCAAACAATTCAGAGTCAACCTTTGATCTTCAAACAAGCTTATTCTTCCAAGTACTTCAATTTATGCTACAACCCTTCATTTTCATTTCTTATGAAGCTTTCTCTTCTTCATCCTTGACTGCCCTTATTCTTCATAGCCTTCATATTTAATGGTATGCCTTGGATTTTAATAATCAAAATGATTCATTTTCTCTTCTAAGTTGGAATATATTTTGGACTATTCACTCAACTTTTCTAAAACAATTAAATGCCTATCACAAAGTTACAACAAAGTTTACAAAATAGATTTAATTAGGATCAAATTTGGATCACCCAAACCTAGAAGACACTATAGAAGTGGGACCTAAATAACCTCTTGGTTTTTATTTTCACCCATCGAGCCTCTTCACTTGGAGATGTTGGAATCATGTGAACATTTTCCTTTAATTCTTTTAATGTAATCACAATCTTGGACCATCTAATTGACTAGTTATTTATTGCCTCACAACTAGATTCTTTTAYTAGGRATACTAAATTCCCTACAATTCTATCTAATAAATCATTTCAAAATAATGAGTGTGTTTTTCATGTAACCTTTATCCATTGTGCAAACTTTGAAATCAATGCACAAAATAGAATAATCAAATTTATCTACTTTACAAATATTGAAATCTATGCATTATAGTAAAAGCGATACACAAAACAACTCACTAAAAACTGTTGGGTTTAGGACACTGAAATCTATGCAATATAATGAAATCATTGAAGTGAAATCTATGCAATATAATGAAATCATTAAAGTGAACAACATATTTTATGAGAAAATGAAAAATCAATTTTAAATTTAAATCACTGAAGGATATAGAATGTAAATGTTGTCAAAATCAAACGCTAAATATTTTTATTTCATATTTGCTAAGTCTCTTGATTTTCCATGATCACAATTTTAGACCATCTAATTGATTAGTTATTTATTGTCTCACTATTAAATTGTAAATTGACATAATGATTTCCTTACAATTATACTTAAATCAATCATTTCAAAACAGTGAGAAATGTTTTTCATACATACCATTTATCCACTTTATAAAAGCTGAAATCAATGCACAAAACAAAGTACAATATAAAAATATACATTGTACAAACAATGAAATCTATACACTACATCAAGAGAAATGCAATGAACAACTTAATCCAAATTTATTAAGTTTACAGACAACTTACTAATTTCCTTTCAGATACTAATTTCCATTACAACTGTATATAGTATATAATCATTTAATAAGATCAATGCAAAAAATAACATTTAATAAGATCAATGTAAAAAATAACATTTAATAAGATCAATGTAATCCTCTATACAAGTTTTGAAATCAATACACTATACTATACTAAGTACAATATAGCAAATGGCTTGAATAAATTTCCCTTACAACTGTATATAACCAATTAATAAAATCAATGTACAAAATAAATCAATTGATTTTAACAACTGTAAAAAATAACATTTAATAAGATCAATGTTATCCTCTGTACAAGTTTTGAAATCAATACACTATACTAAGTACAATGTAGCAAATAAATACAATGTAGCAAATGGACAATGTAGCAAATGGGTTGAACAAATCTTGACTCCATTTAACAAATGACTTTATCAAAATTTATCCATTTTGAGTCCATATAAGCTTTATTGTAAAAACCTTAAGCACTCAGTGAGATCTAATAGACACTAGAAATGTAAGACTTACCATTGAACCTCTACAATTGAAAATGATGAAACCATGTGACAATTTACATTGTGATTCTGATTTGAGCTCATGTGAGGCTTTGCCTTTACATGTACTTGAATGTGCATTGTATATGATACGAACTGCCAAGCATGTGCAAACAAACAAAAGCATAAAAAAGAAGGCAATGGATAAGGAGTGGTGTCTATAGCATGTGATATAACATGATATAGGTATTGCCCCTAGATTGATAATTCACATTAATTCTTCACCACTCATGAATTTTATTGATGATTACACCCATATGTGTTAGATGTACTTGTTGTAATATAAATCACAGGATTTTGAAACTTCTAAAAATTTCATGCATGGATTCAAAATGAAGCTCATTCTCATAATGGATCTCTTCGTATTGATAATGGAAGAGAATATACATCTAATGAAGTTGAAATCTACCTTTTCCAACATGGGATCAAGAATCAAACTATTATTCCATACAAGGTTTAAAATAATGGTATAGTTGAAAGAATGAACATGACTCTCTTAAATATGATGTGAAATTGGCGTTTTGGGAGTATGCAGTTATATGTGCAGTTTATTAGAAAAATATGTGTCCATCTCATGCTCTTGGAAATTAGACTCCTTATGGAATGTGATATGTACTCCTTCCTTCAATGAGGCATCTCAAGGTCTTTAGTTCCACCTGATATGTATTAATTCCCAAGGAGAAAAGAAATAATATTAATGCATGGATTTAGAGGTGCATCTTCTTGGGGTTATCAAATACCACCAAGGAATATTGTCTTTATGATGAGGTAAACAAGAAATTTACTCTTTCCAGAGATGTAAATTTTTTTTGAATCCTCAAAGAATGAAAAATTATTGAGTGACAACTTGATCATCTGGATAGATTCTCTCATGTAAAGACATGTCAAAAATTTAATGATGATATTACACATATTGAAGGGGGGATCCCTATATTGGATAATTCTCTAAAATATCCTTTTCAAGAACCATCTCCCCATCATGATTGTTGAGGATGAACCTTTATGAGAATTTAGCACCATCTCAATGACTTGAGAAACCTATACCATCTTAGAAATTTCAATCAAAGTGGCTCATAAAGACACTTTAAAGTGTTCATCTTGATGAGGTCAGAAAGATAGGAACCACAATTTATACAAGAGAAGATGGAGGTATGTAAATAATTTAAATTCATTTTATGTATATGATATGGATATTTCATATGATGGTGAATTGAATTTATCTATTAGATTTTAAGAAAATTCCTTTGAACAGGTTGTTTCTCATGATGAGTGGAAATAAGCCATGCAAAAGGAGTATGATGCTCTCATCAAGAATGGGATGTGGAAGTTGGTGGACCTTCCCTTCAGAACCAAACCAATTGGTTGCAAGTGGCTATTAAAAAAAGTACAAGTTAGATGGCTCACTTGACAAGCAAAAATCGAGGCTCAAGGAAAAAAGATTTTCATAAAAAGAAGGTATTGATTATGAGGAGACTTTTTCTCCCATAGAAAAATGGTCTACCATTCATACTCTATTTTCCTTGACAACACATAATGGATGGAAATTTCATCAAATGGATGTGAAGACTATTTTCTTGAATGGAAAATTGAAAGAGAATGTATTCATGTCTCATCCAGAAGGTTTTTTGTGAAGGGAAAGAAAAATGAGCATGCAAATTTATCAAATCCTTATATGGCATGAAACACGCACCACAAGCTTGGTATGAAAATCTAAGTGAGCATTTTATGAAATTGAATTTCAAGAACTTTAATCCTAATGATGCAACTCTTTTTCTCAAAAAAGTTGGAAATACCTTGTAGTGTATGTAGATGATCTGATGATATCAGGGAACAATAAAATGTATATTGCATTCATAAATAAAGAATTGAAGAAATATTTTGAGATGACATATTTTGGACATCTTCATTAGTACTCGGGCATTGAAGTGGCTCAAAATATAAAGTACATATTCATCTCCCAAAAGAAGTGCAATGGAGAATTGTTGAATGAGATTGGCATGTCTAAGTGTAGTCCTCTCTCTACTCTAATGGAAGATAATTTGAATCTCACATCAATATAAGGAAATGAATTTGAGGATGCAACTAAGTACAAATAACTTCTAGGAAGTATTATCTACCTTACCACCACTAGACCATATATTTCATTCATCATTGATATTCTTTCCAAGTTCATGCAAAAACCTTCTGAAGGACACTAGTCTGCTACAAAAAGAGTTATAAAATACTTGAATGAAACTCAAGATTTTGGACTCAAGTATTCTAAGGTGGATGAATGCAACCTAATTGGATATTTTGATTTATACTTTGAAGAGTATAAATAAAATTGAGTGTTAAATGCATGCTATCTCATGAGTCTTGGATCAACATATGTCTACTGGAGATCACACAAATAGTTAGTTCTAGTAGATTCCACAAAATAGGTATAATATGTGGAAGTTGCAAAAGCAAAAAATGATATTGTGTGGCTTAGGAAAATGCTCTAAGATTCGTAGGAGAAATAGGTGAATTCTACTCCTCTTATGGTTGAAAATACTTATGCAATCAAGTTTTCAAAGAATCCTATATTCCATGACCAAACCAACACATAGAGGCCAAAACTATTAACCTGATACATTGTTCTACAAATGAGAAAATTGTGGACATATTCACTTTTATCAGACAAATCAGTAGGTGCGGACACTAACTGATCTCCCTAGATCCACCTAGATCTAGAAAAAAACACACCAGAACATGACACTTTCCTTAAGTTTTAAATATTGAATTTACTAACTAAAGAGGGATGAGTGACATACCGTTTAAATGTCGCTTCCTCTCGCCATCGCCATCCTAGCTCCATTCCAACGCTCATACAATGATGATCCTGCAAAAGAACACAACCAACCAAAGTGATAGTAATATAATAAACTCAATATAAACCTATGTATGTGATCAAGGAAACATACAATAAAACACAACAAGCTTTATAGGAAAGAATCATGTTACTGTATCATATTAAATGTGAAAGAGAGATTACAACCATGGCCTTGATGTCGTAAGGTCCCTTCTAACCATCCTTCATTCCATACACACTTTCACTTGAAGAATTATGAGAGAACAGATCTGATAATATTCACAATCTATCTTGACAAAGTGGCTCATCTAGCCAAGCTAAAAATCTCCAAAGCTCAATCCAATCCAAGCTAATCCCAAAAGCTCCAAAGCTACCCAAAAGCTAACTTTTTCCATGAGAACTCCTCTCCTTTTATAAGTTGAAGAGGATTAGGTGAGGAGGTTAGGATGATCCCACTAAATCATGAAAGCGAGTAAGATCCAAACCATTCGGATGCCACCTCACCATAGAAGTTTCTCCTTCTAGAAGATTCGAGCAAACACTTGTTTTTCCCACGTGTAGGCATTCTCGCACCCTACCTATAGAGCAACCTACGAACATCTCGCACCCTAGCTATGGTGCAACCTACGAGAATCAGGCATTCTTGCACCCTGCCTATATAGCAACCTGTGAACTTCCTTTTTTACAGGGTTTTTACAAAGGAAAATGCAACTTCTTTTCTCAAAAAATGTTCTTCTTCCTTCTCTCTTCAAGAACTCAAGCCACTGACCCCTTTGAAGGCAACAGATAGGTTTACATAATTAACGGTCATAGGGATGACGAAAATAATGTGTAACAGAAACCCCCCCAAAGTATGAAGTTAGAACAAAGTGATAGTTGAAATACTTTGTCGAGTGTGTGTAGGGAACAAGGAACAGTCGGTCGAAAACCTGCCAACAAACAAGGAAATACAGTACAATAATATATCATCACTGAGTTAGGCATTCCCATACTCGGAATACAAATGACTTAAAGCATAAATGCCAACATGCGAAGATCCATGTCAAGTAAGATAAGTCATGGCCACCAAACATACACTGTGGATCATGCCAAAATGACTCAAATCTGAACATAGCCACCAAAAATACACTGTGCATCTATGTGTTAAAGACTCAAATTTGAACATAGCCACCAGATATACAATGTGGATCTATGCAACAGTACACTGAATATACTCCAACGCAACCTGGATCTATCAGAAAATATCCATGGTCTTCATCTCCACCACTCTATAGTACGAATCTAACCATGTGAATACATGTGTTGAAGTCGAACATGGTAGAAACCACTTGATTACTAGTCATTAGCGTATACCATTAACAAGTGTGAGGGAAATCACCATTAATGTCAATGACTCCCAAGGTATGCTGGTACAATCCAACGAATGTGAATCAATGAGATGAAGTCGAACACTCGGTGGAATCTCCCGATCAGGGGTCAATAATGAAAACCCATTGTCGAAAGTGAGGAAACCTGCCATTGAGGCATGCAAGTTCCAAGGTACCAATTAGTTTCTAAGTCTAATTCCTGGATAATGAGTTGAAGTTGACAGGAAAAGACTCGTCACAGGAAGGCCTTAATGTATCCCCCATCAATGACACAAAACAAGTAACAAGATTTGATGTAGATCAGAGTAACAAGTGATTTAGGATTGACTCAGGGATGGCCAATGCAATAGAAGGCTTAAAGACTGCAGAAATGGCTGACGTAATAGAAGGCTTTTCAGGTTGGACATCTTTTTGAACATATTGACGACACAACAATTGTCTTGGACACACTGACTCAAAAACAGGGATCATAGACCAATTGGTAATCTTATAAAGGACTATGATCAGGAGATAATTGGATTTTCCAACCTAGACATAAGGCGAGTGAAAGGGTGTCATGTTCAAAANATAGAATACAGGTTTAGATACATTTCTTTCCCAATTTTTCCCCCACCATTTCTGGTGAGTACCTCTTTATTTTTACGCAAGCTTGAGGAGGATAACATATGCTTGTCAATTTAAGCTCATCCTTCAGACGAGTCCCTCGGAGAATGTTTAATGAACCCTAAGAAGGAGTGGTTCAGTACCATATCGGCCTTTCGATGTTTGTTTAACGAGTCCAAAGAAAAAAAACTCAGGGGTTTTTCATGTTTAGAGAGTCTGAAAAACACTTAAAGAGAACTCTCCCAGTTCATTTTTTGTAAATTAGTTTGATGAGACCAAAAAAGAGATAAACTATCGCTCAACAGATGTTTTCTTCAAATACTTT
>JASDQU010278794.1:837-11273 GCA_032191745.1 Picea mariana | reverse complement strand
GCCCCAATGACATGATATTTTTTTTTTTATGTCTGGCGGAATCAACAACTAGTTGGGCACGTGCTCGCGTTACACGTGGTCGTGTTATCCAACTGCTACCACTATAACCTCCATGTGTGCCCACGATGCCCCTTACACGGCACACATTGTAAGTCAAGGGGAATTTGAACTCGAAACCTCATGAAACTTCATATTCACAGCACTTGCCAATTGAGCTTCCCCCCCAGGGGCCCTATGACATGAGATTTTGACCATAAAAGGGAGTTGAGTTTTCAGGGAGGTGAATCAGAGGTGGGGAAGCATAAGAAGATGAAAAAGAAAATGAATGTAATGACAATATGCAAAAGCAATGATGCATGAAAGGGGAAGCTTCCCATTGATGAGTGCAGACCAAACTAATACCTTGACATAGGGAGGAAAATATCTTCTATGGGAAGGCTTGGCCTAACAACCATGAGGGAAGTCCTTGTACCTAAACATCAACAGAAGAGGGGCACCACAAGAGCCACACATGGTGTAATGATGACAAGTAAGAAGATAAAAGGAAAACAAATGCAACAACCAACAAATGCACGACAAACAAGAGATGTTGGAAAGGAGAAGATGGAGAAGAAAATATAACTATTGAGCAAGGAAGAAATAACTAGACTATGGAAATAATATGCGAGAAGTAAATACTAAAATGAGAAGGAGAAAGGAGAGACACTGATACTTACACTTACATAGGCATAAATGGTGCAATGTGATAGCCTATTGGGGCATGTTACTGGCTGCATGTGGGACATGAAAAAGCATGTGTTGAAAATGAAAGTGATGTAAATGAAAGAGAGACAATTTTAGAAGCACGGTACCTGCACTTACGTGTGTGCCAGTAATGGAATATGAGAGTCAGATGGTACATGATAAAGGTGATGTACATGGAGCAAGGAGGTAGAAATGTCGTCCAAGTTGTGTATTTACATTGCAACTGCTAGAAGCTTGCCCCACGTGGGGTAAGGGCAACACCCAATCATGGGAGGAAGAGTTAATAAGCAAAGGCAAAAGAATAAAGATAAAGGAAGTAACGTGCTTTAAGAGGAGCAAGGTCGAAAGGAGAAAACTACCCCAAACAGAGCACTAGAAATCAAGTGCAAATGCGACCCACCCCAAAGAAAATAAGGAGAGAGGAGAGAATGAAAGGACATTGAGAAAGGGAGAACAAAACATTATGATGTAAGGAGGCACTGCACTACTGCAAGGAGGAGGGCCCAAGATCTAGGGCTTGGAAGGGAGGTAAAATCGCCACCCAATTTTTGGGAGAAATTGAGAAAACTATGGTAATGAAAGAAGGTGTAAGAGAGAGGGAAATAGACTGCTAGGTTGATTGAGATTGAGAATTGTATCATGTGAGCCTTAACTCTATGGGTTATTTTTGGGTAGGAAATTCTCTTAGGTCCTTACAATAATTGCACATAGAAATGACGACAAATTATTGAAAGTAAAGAGGTCCAAACTAGGATTTAGTCTCCTTTAGACTGTTGGTGTGCTAAACTACATGTAAGAAAGGAAAGATATCTAGAGAGAAAGAGACTTGGTTGTCCTTGATTCAATGCAAACAACAAAGAACAAGCATTAAACAAATGGGAAAGGTCGTAGTGTTTATTACTACCCTAAGCGAGACTCCTCACTAAGTTTTGGAAGTAAGTGAACAAGAGGACTACGATTGGAGAGCAAATAGAGAGCGAACAACTAGGTAAAATGGTAACAACCTACTTCAATTTACTTGAAACTTGTCAATAGCTTCCTTCAAAATAGACTTGAAATAACTATCTCCGCATACAAGTAGGGAATGAAGCACACAATAATCAATGAAACACACACTAATCAATATTTAGAATTATCTATCTAAAGATGCATGTATGAGACCCTTAGTGGTCTTAATTTGGAGGTACCTTTCTCACTCAATAATGTTTAGGAACCTCCCTTAAGGTGGTGATGTTAGAAGACCAATATGTGGGGATGGGATGGAACCAAAGACACCCTAGAGTGACCAACTCGTCTAACAAGAGAGAAAATAAAGCCGAATAAGAGGAAATCCTTTTTTAGGGAGCCTCTAGGTGGTTGGAAGGTTGAAGATATAATAGATCCAAGCAGTGAAAGTGCATGGGAAATGAGAGGTAAGTCATAATCCAAAACTAATCCAACATGGTAACAACATGTAAGAGTGAAAGATTCAACACCCCCAACAAAGATCTAAGATGTTGCTTAAATAGAATTGGGAATGCCCTACGAGTGTGGGTGAATGTTAGGCTAGCTATTATACATGGTGGTTTTTCCATACGAACCGTATTGCGGGTTTTGACTAAGGAAACACTTGTTTTTTAGATATACCGCAAGTAATTTTGGAAAAATACTCATAATTTGCACGCCATGGGACACAAGCATGATATGGTACAAAAAACTCCATGACATAACAAATGGCAAGAACAAGGAAGGAAAAGGACAATGAAAATTGAGCATATGATTTTGGCATATTGGAGACCCAAAACAAGGCATTTTCAACAAAGACCAAATTAAGGGCACGAAGCTCGAGGCTTGCTTAAGTCACTTGGAAGGTGTGCAAATTGAAATCCCAAAGGGTTTAGAAAGGCTAAACATGTGATTGAGGGTCAAGATAAAAGGGGATAAAGAACAAGGGGACCTTATCAAAGCGCTAAACATCGTGTGGAAAGACCATGATCAAGTGCTTAGGACAAGACAATGTGTCTCAATGGAGAATACTCCAAGAAAAAATAGTTGTTGCAAGGACAAGTGGAAGGTCCTTGTTGTCATCCACATGCAAGTCATATATGGTGAATGCATGATAAATGCTCTCCACAACCACATACAAGGGCATGCATATAAAACGTATGAAGTGTGGAATCCATACACTACATATTACCCCATGGTAGGGGTTTCTATCCATGAAGAGGAATACAAGTGAATTGCTATGAAGGTAAATTAAGGCATAGAAGCAAAAATGGGAAAAAAACAAGGCAATAACATTAAGAGAAAACAATGATGCATGAAAAGCGGAAAGTGCCCATTAAGAGATGTAAAACAAATTAACACGTTGTTTACTATTGTAAACACACTAGTCCATGAAAAATGAATAAGTATTTAAGAAGATTTAGGCCTTGGTGAGGAATAAATCTACTTTACTAACCAAAACACGTTGACAAATTTTATTATTATTATTATTTTGTTTCAATGCTTCTAATCTCAACGAGAAGGATTTCATCCATAAAATTGTGAAAACAATTTTTGATTAAGTAACTATGACTAAGAAAAATATATTCCATCAAAATTATTTAAAAATCACACCTTATCCCACATCAATCCACCAAAATTATTTAAAAACCACACCTTATCCCACATCAATCCACCATAGGCAAACATGTCACAAATGGAAAATCCACCATAAAAAGATGTCACTTAAAAATTAAATCCGAGTGGCTAGAATAAGAGCCCCTTCCTTTAACCACGAATCTGGACCCCAATGCAAATGTGGACAAATATTATACAATATATTGCAAAAACTAAATAAATAAATATATATTTTTCTTGTCGTGGTAGTAGAGATAGTTTAAATAGTGAAAWAAGACTACACGGTACTAAAAGTAGATTTGCGATTTGAACTTTGAAACTGGGGATATCCAAGCTCATTTTTCACTGTGAAAAGGGATTCTGATCAGGCGATTTTCCAGCATCCTCCGTTCGAGAGTTCACMGGTAAATTTCCGTTCATCCTTTTTTCTGTGCAACATAATGCAGGTGTCCTTTTTCCAGTTTAATCAATGGTCGGACATATCTACAAGCAAATAATTACGTTTTATCAAAAATCTTACTCGAGCTTAAATTTGAGCCCCTGCAAATGAAATTTCGGCTGTTCTAGAAACTTTTATTTTAGTTTTCTGGACGAAATCTCTGTGATTCTGTTATATTGACGGACTTGCTTAGTTATCGTCCCCTTCTCAAACTTATTACGGAGATACTTGGAAAATATTAATAAAATTAGGGCCACTTTCAATGCCCAAAGCGTCCTTATACTGAGGCCGATCCAGAATTGCTGCATTCTATGTCTAAAACCAGTGCAGCACTCCGAATTACTTACACGCAAAATTGTGGGGTGGATAAAACGGTCTCCTTAAATCGAGAACTTCGCTACAGTACGCAACCCATTTCCTCATCCTTTGGCTAGCAGTCAATTTACTGAACTTGCTAACATTTCATTCCAAGTGTCAAGCCAGCAACTGCTAGAGGTCTCCTTCTAACTCCCATTCCGTACTTCATAAATATTTGTGCCATGCTAACCACTACCAAGGGTTAACGAAACAGACTCTCAGCAGGATAATAACATTCCTTTGGATACTAATCTCGGTTAAGCATTTCAGAGCTTCCAAATTACTTCCAACTGATCATCTTTGTTAAAGACCATGGATTGAATTTCTACCAAAATGCCCTGGTCCGGCATTTTGGTTAAAATCCATACCCACAGGTTGTTGGTCTTGAGTTCTTGAGTTTGTAATTGTAAATGGTTTCTAGATGCACAATGACCTCTGCACCTGCCTTTTCATCCCTTGGGTGTAGTTGAGGGTTGGAATAGATGGCTTTAGATTGGGGTTTAGCATATTATGATGTAAGAATGGCATTAATGAAGACCTTCCAGCAATTGAAGTTCATAGATTACTGCATAGCATGGGCTGGTTAGCAATCACACAGCTCGTACAAGACTTAGAACCAGCCGTAAAAATGTCAGGTGACAGGAATTCACATAGGCCCCAAACCCACCCACATAACCTAGATGTACTAAAGACCAGCATAGTACAAATCGGAAAGAAATGTAGAACTGGCATTAGATCTGTATGAAAGGGGTAACATAGACTATAGTTAAGAAGCCTAACCTGCACCCTCTGCATTAGTTCGTGGTAGAGTTCCTCTCCAAACTGGGTGTCCTTGGGGTCTAAACTTTTTCTCAGCTACCTCTAATGGTGGCCCATATTCTYTTTAAAGCAATTGAAGCCTTGCCCCAAGGGTGCCTTGGTTATTCTGGGGTCTGTTCCTGGATGAACGCAGCCCAAGTATGAATACAGCAGACCAAACTTAGTAATGGCAGGWTTCTGTCTGAGAAGCTTGACTAATTGAGTACATATCAGTCCTAGGTGTAACAGAAATTCCTGTCAAATGCCAATGCKSAGTGTACCCACGAGTAATGGGGTGCATTAGGTCATATTCAAAAGATTCAACCTTGATAGAATGCTGCCAGGCTATATTCTTTTTCCAAATGTTACAGGCTTTGACTCATTGACYTACCTTGGGCYAAATTTTGAACAATATCGACTAGGGTTATGCCAGAAAATTCATTTTAAAACTTACTGAGATGAATTGACCATGAGGGTGGTATTTTATCTCCGATGATCTTTAGCATTTTTTACATCTTAATCAATCTCATTTTTTCTGTTGTGATACAGCTTGATTGTCCTTTAGYTGGACAGTTATTGCAAGAACTAGAAAGGCCAATTGATTCTAATATACTATCTTGATCAGCATTGAGTGCTTTCTACTTTAAGCACTCTAGCTTTTTTGCTTCTTTTTTTGTGTACCCGTACTTTACTTCTTATGCTACCTTTTTAGCTTTGTTAGCCAGCTGATTGGCTGTCAGTTATGACTCATGAGCTCAGATCTTCTGATTTTGGCATCACTCCAGGAGTTGCTATTCCACTGCCACATTGCACTTTGAGTTCCTGGATGTACTTTTCAAGTTTTCAGTCCCATTGACCTATTTTTGTGATCATTTGTGGTACAGCAATAAAATTATCTTATCTTATCTTATCATTTATATGCTTCTTGTTAATTTCTTTCTCACATCTGTAGGTTTCTGAGTTAGTGATTGTATAACTGCCCTGCACCTTCTTACATATTCACAGTTAGACCTGACATGAGATCTCCTCCTGAAAATAGGTTACAGGGATACACTTAGTCTATTCTTATAATTTTATGATGTTGTTTAGTGATTCGTTTTTCTTAAATAAATTAATTTTTGAAGATGCTTTTGGCACTTTATAAAAGTTCAATTATAATTTTAATGATAAATTTGTATTTGCACTGGCTGTACTTTTGAGTCCCATTGACCAGCTTTGTGGTCATTCGTTGGACATTGATAGAATTATCTTTTTTTTTTCCACAGAAAAAATGTAATTTTTATTCAGAGTCAGAATGAAAATCACATCTTTCAGGCGCAAAGAACACTTCTATATAGTCCTCCATTTTCCATCAATYGGTGGGTCACCAAAAGACTGTAGTCAACAAAGTTTTTAATCCATAAGGATTCCCAACAAACTGAGAGAGGAAAAGGTTCTACTCTGCTYTACAAGACTCTCCACAAAATATTTTTATGTATGAGATAGTAAGCCATATAGTCTTCATCCGAAACATCTAAGTATAAAGCATAAAATCTTCCCAGAARTACAGAAAAAGCATATACAAAACATATAATCAGAATGTCTGAGACTCTGAGTAATGACAACAGAGGAACCCTCTCCAAACTCAATCAGGGTCATGTTGCCTTTGCTTAAGAATTGACCTTCTTTGGAGAGGGTATCAGCCACTGTGTTATGTTCCCTAAATACATGAGTGTAAGAAACGAAGTCAAAGCTGGAACTTATCTATTTTAAACTGTCTCCCAGAGGTCTGAGCCCAATATTTTGAAGAAGTGAAGTTCTAGCTATCCAATTTATTACCAAAGCAGTCTCCTTGAATCTGTATTCTTGAGACATTCCTGTCCAGTGCACATTTCGTAAGCTTTAAAAGTTTAATGCCATTAGTTCGGATGAGTTATTAGACCTGGCACCCAGTCCTGCTTTATATTTTATAAAATGATCATCTGGGAAATACAATACTCCTCCAGCACTACTGAAATTTCAACAGCTCTGAAATGCCCCATCAAAGAAACTCCAACAAAAGGATCTGTCTATTTGGACCTCTTGGATTTGCCTTGGGATCTTTTCATTGTCCTGAGTAATCCACTTCTGACCCAGAGCATAAGTCTGACCATAGACTTGAAAATAAGGAATAAACTCATCCTCAAAGATGGTTGAGTTCTGGGCCAGCCAGATACCCCACAAGACCAAGCATGTGATAGCTCTAAAGGTTGATGGCTCCTTTTTCTGAAACCAAGCTCTCAAACATTATTCAGTTGTGTTGCCAAGCCACACATTATCTACTCCTATTGGGTTTTTCTTTTCTTTTCACGAGATCTGCGAGTATGGGCAATATACAAAGAGATGAACATTTGTTTCACAATCATTTCTGCACAACATACAAATATTGCAGCAACATATTCCAAGTCAAAACCCTGTTTTTCAAAGCCAGCCAATGGAGAGTTTTGGTTTATTTTGGGGCCTTCAATTTCCATTAGTGCTTCCATCACCAGCAGGAATCATTGTTTATTGAATCAAACATAACCCAGTTTTGCAGTGTAATCTCCTCCTGTCTTATTCTCGACCCAAGCCAATGCATCAGACTCATTCATCAATCTGATACGAGCCTTTCTAAAACAGCTGTTATAATTATTCCAATCTATTATCTGGTTACCTTCCAGTCCCAAGGATTCTGCAGAATGGCAACCCTGGTTCCAAATGCTAGTGTTGACCTCATCTGCTACTTGGCTCAAAGTGTAGTACCTCCTTTGGTTAAGAGAGTCAATGGATTCATTGGTCAAATAAGACCTATCCCTGCACCCCAAGACAGCATCAGAACCAAGTTTCACTTTTTTCCCCGATCCTACATTCCAGGCTAGACAATCTCCAATCACAGGGAAGGATCTTACTAGTGCTTTCCATTGATTTGAGTCTTGACACTTTCTTTATAGATTTCCTTGGGTTTCTTATCCAATCCAGAAAAGTATCTGGAGCAAGATATTTCTGTTCTAAAACGTCTCTCCATAGGCCACCTTTTGCCATAACTCTCCACAGATTTCTAGCTGCCAAAGATAAACCAAATACATTCACATTCTTTAAATCCGCATTGCAATCTTCCTCCATGTTACCAAAAGAGTCATTTTTGCATTTTCCAGACCATAGGAAATTGAAACATAACTTCCTGATAGCTTCCCAGACCCCTTTAGGGATAAAAACAAAAGAATGCCAAAAGACGGGGATTGCTTCAAGAACAGATTTTACAAAGGTCAAACAACCAGCAATCGAAAGCCACCTGTTACTCCCCATGGTTGATGCGAGCTTCTATTTTCTTTAACAGCCAACTCCAATCCTTTTAACCATATTTATTTGGTTTCAGCAGAAATTCTAAATATTGAAGATCCTCTTGGAGGTTAACCACTCTAAAAGGGGAGTCCAGTAATATCCTCTGTTCAACATCAGCCTCCAAACCATTGAAACAAATGGATGATTTTTGCATATTAATTTCCATTCCTGCAGCGTTTCTGGAAAATCGAAGATTTCCTTCAACTTATTATATTCTCTAATACTATCATTTATAAATAACAAGACATTGCCAACATATAGAAGATGTGTGAGTGAGCAAGATCTCCCAACTTCTACCCTTGTGATCACTTCAATTCTTTTTGCCTCCCTTATGGCCCTGCTTAGAGCCTCTGCGACCAACAGGAAGAGTAATGGAGATAAAGGGAATCCTTGGTGAAGACCTTGGGAAGGATTCAAAAAATTTGCAGCAGAGCCATTGATCAAGAGAGAAAATGAGACAAAAGAAACATGCCCCATTACCACTTGGTAATTGAAGCCACCATGTAAAAGCAAAAGTCTCAAGTACAACCAACTAGTTCGATAATAAGCCTTTGACATATCCAGTTCCAGGACTGCAGCTGGACACTTCCTAAATTTTATAGTATGAATACCTTCTTGTGCAGCCCCATTGGCTTCATAAATCTGTCTGCCAGAAAACCAAATTGCTCTTGAGAGATAACATCTGAGAAGATCATTTTGACCCTAACTGCAAGTACCTTTGAAATAGTTTTATACAAACAGTTACACAAGGAAATAGGCCTAAATTCATTGAAAGATTTTGGCTTTTTTTGGGAATTAATGCCAAAAATGTTGCATTGAGTGAACTTCAAACCTTGCTTGAGTTTTTGACCTCCTTAACCACTCTGAGCAAATCTTCTTCCAAAATCATAATAACCAGTGAAGAATTCTACCTTCCACCCATCCGGACCTGGGCTTTTGTCCTTTTTGAAGGATGCGAGAACAGTCTGCAATTCATTCTTTGWAACTTCCTCCATTAACATTTGATTGTTTTTCTCTGTGTCAAAGTAGGAAAGAATGTGGCAATCTTTAATATTTCTGTTATATTTCACTGATCAGGCTCCTTGCAGATGTTCTGAAAGTAAGCAGTGCCTATCTCAACAATTTCAGGTAATTTGTTAACCATAATGCCTTCAGAGTTCCTCATTTTCCAAATGGTATTTATCTTTTTTCTGTGATAGGCAATATTATGATTTTTTTTTGTATTATCGTCATTGTTCTCAAGCCAAATAGCTCTACTTTTCATCCACCATTCTTCTTCCCTTCAAGCCAAGATTCTTTGTTTTTTGCTTTCCAACTCTTTTAGTTTAAGCCTTTCCTCCTCATTAAATATGCTAGACACATTCCCTTCAAATAAGTCCACTAAATCCCTTTCTACTGCCTTCCAACTCCTTATCCATCTCTTTTCTTTTTTTTGAAACCCACTCAATAGTTGCCCTTTTCACCATTTTTAGAGCAGAGATGCATTGTTAGCAAGCAATCTCATTTGAATTTGGGTCATTCTAGTCCACTCATTTGTTAGCAAGCAATCTCATTTGAATTTGGATCATTCTAGTCCACTCATTTATAACCATATTTCTGAAATCTTCTTCTTCGAGCAACAATGGATTGAATTTGAGTCGATTAGATGGTTTATCATTTGTTCTCACCATTTGTAGAAGTATTGCACAATTATCAGAAAAACCAACAGGTTCAACCCATGATCTGATTTGATCCACCTCTTTCATAATGTTTTTTGAGACTAAAAATCTATCAAGTTTCTTTTCTATCCCCTCGGTTCCCCCCTTGTTATATCTCTAGGTGGGCATCAATTTTAGGGGTTCAACATCAATAAAGCTTGAGTCTTCAATCTTATGTTTGAAGTATGCAGCAGCCCTATCCATTCTTGCGTTTATCCTACACACCTCAACTTTGGAATTAGTGAAGTTCAAATCTTCACCAATAATAACCAACCCTTCTTTTACACACTTAAGGTCAAAAAATGAGTCCCCATAAAATTTGCCTGCCCTCATAAGGACCATAAACATTGATAACTGAGAAGGTCTGGTCCAAATCCTTGAATATGAACTTGGTCTAGATAGTTGAATCAATAACAACAGAGTTTATTAGAGAAATAGAATTCCTCCACCTTGTAATAACC
>JASDQU010278793.1:0-14843 GCA_032191745.1 Picea mariana | reverse complement strand
TAGAAGAGTCACTAGTCAGCCTTGGGAGGCTGTGCTTCACTTCACCAACAGTCAACAAGAGAAAGAGATCATGAAATCTGGGATTGACCTCATTCTTGGGGATTATCCCACATATTTGGAAACTGAATTTTGACTTGCTATTTTTAGATGATTTGATCCATGTTTTCAGGATATGAAAACTGTTTGTAAAGGCTATAAAGCCTAGGAACTCAGTTTGATTAGGGGTTCGATTCTGGATACAGTAATCCTCTTTGTACTTAGACTTTTCATTTTCTAATACAGATCACAGGTTTCTTTCCATTTTGGTGGTAGTTTTCCATATTTCTTCTTCACTATTATATTGTTGTCAAACCTTGAATAGCTATTATCCTATTGTTTGGTTCATAACATTATAATCAGTCTCTTTAGTTGTTTATTAAGCCCTATTTTGCACTGGTTTATGAGCAATCTTTTCTTCATCGACTTAAAGCTATCTTACTGTTTAACCAATCTTGGAGAGCACTGTCTATTTGTTTATCACTTTGATGTCCGAATGCCATAAGTTGAATTGAGTTATCCCATTGATCCATCTTTACAAAATACAAAAACATTTATTTCTTAAGTTACCAAGCACCTTTGGTCTGCAACCACAAAGGGTTTCTTGGAGTGATAACACAAGGTTCTCGTAACTTTAAAATCTCCAACTTCAAATATAATCTCCCTCCTTTTCAAGTTGATGATCACTTGGTTATCAAAATCTCGTTCCAGTCCCATCAGTGTTGGATATGGTTGACTTTCATCCACAATCTCAATAAATTCAAATTTTTTCATGTTGTGCACCTGATCTATGTGTTAAAATAATAGGTGTGCTCATTTAAACTTAGACAATATATAAATATTGTCACCCAAACATAGGCACAAAGGCCAACCCTGATAACCTTAACCTTGACAGAGATAATAATTTTGGAAGTAAACCATAGAACCGATAGCCAATCAAGGTAGCATATCTCTCTCTAGAGCTAGCATACTAGGAAGAAAGTCCAAACCATAACCAAAGAGAAAGTCCAAGCCAAAAAGAAATGCTAGTTGCAATAGTTGTAGCTGCATCTCCTCTCCAGAATTGCACACCATTGGTATTATGCAATTGTGAGAGAGAGTGTGTCAAATGATCTCTAGCACCCTCTTATTTATAGTCCTCCAAGTGACCTAACCGGGTTGACTTCTACTTTTGGAGGCTAATAAATCAATAATAAATATTTTCTTGAGACAACTTATCTCCTAGGGTTATTATCCAACATTTTATGGTTTCTCTTTATTTCTAGAATATTCTAGTCTTACGAGGGTTACATGTAGAGGTTAATACCTCTCGCATCTACCATAATATCAACACTTCCTCCTAGATAGGGAGGTATTAAATGCAATGGTGTTTATCACAAACAGACCATTCAACCAATAACATCATCATAGCCACACATGTTATCTCATGATCAAATCATGAGCACGATCATCACTATCAGTATCATATGATAGCATCAACTGCATCATCTCTCAAAGCCATACCCCATCTGATTAATCGAGAATGATGTTGAATAATTCACTCACTCCACAAAGTGATACAAGAATAATTCTTCTAATATGTACATATGTCCTCAAAGAATGACTATCCTGGACCATTTTCCATAGGGATAATGTATGCCGATCAACATACTAACTATCCATTTAGCTAGAAATAATCTCCAACACTAGTGATAGTCTCCATGGTAATAAGAACAATTCCATTCAATAGAACAAAACTGTTTCTATCCATAGTAGTACACAACTACTACCCACTGGTACACAACCACTCCTAGTAGCACACAAGTATTAACCATTGAATCACATCCACCACAGTAGCATACAACTATTGTCCAGAGACACACAATCTCCACAAAAATCATGTCATCTGATATCAACTTGCATAAAACAATATCATGATATAAATTGAGCCATCAGGTCCATTCTTCCACTCACATCTGTGAGATCTGGAAGAGAATATTCCCTCAAAAAGTAAAACATCAACCATGGGATATATAGAATATTATTATCAAGCATAGAAGAATAAATGTCACTAATTTCTGAGCCTGGACCATTCACCTAATTGGGCCATTCCCCTGGCACTAATCATAGTGAAACCTGGAGAGATTGAGTCTACCCTAGGAAATGTTTGTCCCTAATTGTTGAACCTGGACCATTCTCCTAGTTGGGCCCTTCCTCCAACACTAATCACAATGCAGCCTAGAGAGAATGAGTCTTCCCCAGGGAATGACTATCCGGACCATTTCCTATGGAAATGGTTGTCTTGCACCAACCTTCAAAACAGACCATTCTTCAAAACTTATCCAACTATGAACATAGAAAGGATGATTTCCCAGTGAGGCAGACCATTCTACTTGACCACTAATCAGAGTGACTTCCAGTAAGAATGATTGACCTAGACTATTCCCCCACACTGGCCACAAACATAATCATTTTCTATGGTACATCAACAATCTATCGGACTATTTTCATTACGAAAATGATTGTCTGATCTGGACCATTTTCTGAACTAGAAAATTCATGTCCATCATAAATCTTGAACCACTTTCCGAACTGGAAAGGAACTTCCCATCCTGGACCATTTTCCAAACTGGAAAATGATTGTCCATAAATCAATAACATATCAGTTATCTCTCCTAACCTAGGAGTAATCACTTCCTTTTTCCAATAAGGAAGTTGTATCCTATAGCACCAGCTTGTATCTTGAGTATGCAAACTTTTCATCTTGGATAGAGGCTTTAGAAAAATATCTGCTATTTGTTCATCTATGGAGATATATTGGAGAACCACTTCTATCTTCTGGACTTTATCACAGAGAAAATAATGGTTGATATCAATGTACTTCGGCCTGTCATGGAACACTATTTTCTTTGAAAGATTCACATAGATTTGATCATTACAATATATCATGGTTGAATTCAACACCTGATCATACGGTCCAAAAATCAACTTATTGCTTTTGTACAAGCATCATAAGCTACAATATACTCTTCTTTTGTAGTGTTGATTGCAATAGAATTTTGTTTTTTGCTAGCTCATGACATCGTGGAAAATCTCAAACTGAAACATATCCAAGTAGCACTTATTTTTTCATCTGCACTCCCTGCCCAATCTGAATCGATAAATTCATGCAGTTGTATGTCATAATTTAAATGTCCCACAAAACAAATATCCAGTTGAGTATTCTCCAAATACATTAACAAGCCATCCAATTGTCAATACAGGGACAGATCTACTGGATTAGAGTTTCTTCAACTTCTTCAAATCTGTTATCATGGCAGTTAGCCATAGATTTGCAATCCATCATCCTGGAATTCTGAGTAACCATTATGATACACTTTCTCTGTCATAGGAATTTTTCTCCGCGCTTCTGCTGTATATAAGATACTCTACATCAAGTGGCTTGAATCCATACAAGGTCTTCTTCCATTTGCATACATAGGTCTCTTTTTAGTATAAACTTCTTTCTCAATTTTCTTTATTGGGAAGAACAATATTTTACATGTAAATTTCAATCCATGGATACTGCAATAGGTATATTTGGTTTACTGGAACAAGTTGTCGTCATAGTCTTCTCCCTCCTTCTGGAAGAGCCTCTAGTTATGAATCTTGCAATGCTTCCATTCATAAGAATTTTTCACATTTTTCTTACATACATTGTTTTTCATCACAACTTCCATTTCTTCTGGTTGATTGCTTCTAGTGGGTTCAAACCAAGCTGGTAGTCTTATGATTCTCAGTATAATAACTGGTTGTTATGGATTTTATTTCTTTCTTGGAATGTTCATGTTCTTCCTCATGTTCCTCTTTATTTTTTGGGTCCATGGAGTCTTCTATAGATTCCATGCCCTTCCTTCCTAAAGATTCCAATTTCTTCCTTTCATCATAGGAACATGGATGTAGATGGACAACCAGGGATACTTAAGACTTCTTTTCGAAGAAGACTTCTTCTAGAGTCAAAATGAACATGTGTTGCTTATCATGGTTGCTACTCTCAATGGGAACATGGACATATACTTAAAAATATTCATGGATTCTTCAATGAATCATATCATTTAGGATTAGCTCCCTCCTAATCATTGTTTTGTGCATGAATGCATGCTCTTCTTTTGGAATTCTATAATCATCTCCCTCCATCTAAGAGAATACATGCTTTCCTCTTCATCCTTATTTCCTTTTGCAAAGTGTCACAAGTATTTTTCTAATTTCCTCTTGATTACTGACTTCTTTTTTATTTGACTCCTTTTGGGTCTCTTCAAGTTTGATTTTGATTTCAACTTATCTGGAAGTTGTTACTTATATAATATATTCCTCAGGAATTTACCAACATACTTCATCTTATTGTAGTCATCATAACAAAATCCTTATCTTGTTATTCTTTCATAGGTATTGTTTCACTGACGATATTTTCTTCTAAGAAATATATATGCATGATATTTATAGGAACTATCTAAACATGGTATGTACAAGAACTATGTTATAGAAGAATATTCTCACCTTGACTAGAAGAAGAAGTTTGTTTTATCTTTCTTGGCTTTCTTTGAGGGTTCCCTTTATTCGACAATTGTTTCTTTGTCTATTTCCATCCCTTTATTTAACTCAGGAAAGTGGTTCCTGTAGTGACCATATTTTTGACAGTTGAAGCATTGTATTTTTGACATATCCTTTTCTTGGTTTTGTTTCTTCCTTAAGCCAAACTTCCTCTTATTCCTGAAATTCTTGAATTTTGTTGTGAAGGCTTGATCATCATAATTCTTTTGGGATTTCTCTTTTTCATTAATCATTGATTCTTCTTGTACACAATAATTCCAAAGTTCCTCAAATGTGGGATACTCCTTTCTTGTGTTCGTGCTTGCGGAAAATGCATCCCATGTCTTGGGAAGGCCATTGACTACTATATTTACCAGTTCCTTTTTTGAAATGATTTCTTTAATAGCTTGTATTTGATATCTTAACTGAGAGATTCTTACAAGGTATGATGTTATGATTTCATCATCATTCATTTTCATGTCATGGATCTCATTCTTCAAACCCATTACTTGTCCAATGTTTCTCGACTAAGAATAGGTTAGTTAGGGCATTGTACATCTTCTTATATGAGTCAAGATGAGAGATGTAGAGTATAAAGTGGTCTTTTACAGAGTCCACTATGATTCTCATAGCATTGAATTCATTGTCCTTGAACTTCTCCATAACTGCAACGTTCTGAGGATCTTTCTCTTTTCCTTCTTGAAACTATGGTTCCATGATCTTTCCTTTCACGATATCCAACAATTTGTTCTTGGCAAGGATGAGGTAAATACTTTTCTTCCATGATATGAAGTTATAATCCCCTTCTAAATTGTTTTATGACGTCATAGAGTAAGTCATGATAGTTTTGACTTGGTCAACCTTTGATTTTGACGAAAAACTCAAACTTGACATCTTGGCTTGCTGAGAGTACTAGGAGGTGCGGTAGGCTAGGGAGTACTAGGCTATCTAGGAATTTGGTCAATATATTCACTTAAGGTGCCTTAACAAGAGGGTTAGGGTTTTGTTGCTGCAGAAAAACTTTGACTGCAACTGCAATTATAACTGTGAAAATCCTCCCAATCTATCTTCCAGCGGTTAGACTATCTAAAGATAGTGTGGGCCCATAACTTGTTAGAATAATAGGTGTGCTCCTTTCACCATAGACAATATATAAATATTGTCACCCAACCATAGGCACAAAAGCCACCCCCGAGCACCTTAACATTGATAGAGAGAATAATTTTGGAAGCAAACCCAAGAACCGATAGCCAACCAAGGTAGTGTACCTCTATCTCGAGATAGCGTACCAGGAAGAAAGTCCAAACCATAACCAAAGAGAAATTCCAAGCCAAAACCGAAATTCCAGTTGTAACAACTATAGCTACAACTCCTCTTTAAACTTGTGCACCACTGGTCTTATGCAGTTGTGAGAGAGAGTTTGTCAAATGATCTCTAGCGCCCTCTTATTTATAGTCCTCCAAGTGACCTAACTGGGTTGAATTCTACTTCTGGAGGATAATAACTCAATAATAAATATTCTCTTGAGATGAGTTGTCACCTAGGGTTATTATCCAATGTTTTAGGATTTCTCTTTCTTCCCATAATATTCTAGTCTCATCAGGATTACATGTAGAGGTCAATACCTCCCGCAAGTACCATAATATCAACATTATGTTCATACGTACTCTTGTAAATCGACCAATCATAACTGTTTTATGTTGATTCACTAGCCTTAGTTGAACATGAGACCATACCAACTTGGGTTTTCCCATCAACTCCCATGTATGCTTAGGTAACACATTCAAGTCAAAACCTAAGTCTGAAATAATATTATCCACATCATACTCTCCAATCTGTGCACTAAATCTGAATTCTTCATTGGTTTTCTTCCTGCATAGTACTTGATTTACCATCCTTTGTGTAACACGATTTTCCATTCCTCTTGTATAGTGATCAATCATGTTGTATAATGTACTCATCACAACCTCATCTTTGATTAGTTGTACACAATTTCTCAACAATTTTTTTAGTGTACTTACCTTCCCCGTTGGCTTCTCTAACATTACATGATCTTCTTCATGAGGTGCAACTGATGTACTTCTTCCCTTGCCCTATGATATGTCTCCTTTTCTTGTTGAGGATTATGTTAGCCTCATAATCCTAAAGTTCTATAATCTAAGTATTTTCTAGTATAAATGTTTTTAGAAATTAATTTATTCTAGTTTGTTAGGATAAGGACACCTAGATTCTATGTAAAGGAAACCTATCATACTCATGTGATTATGTGATTGGTTGTTCTCCTAGTTTTTAGTTTAGAGTTAAGCTATATAAACAAGCTCCTTCTTCAATTGAAGTTAAGGATTAGATTATGAATTTCAGATTGTAATCACTTTTTCTTTATTAATAAAATTACGTGTCTGAGGACACTTTGTCAACATGGTATCAGAGCCATGGTGAAATGGTGATGGAAGGATTGGTGATGGATTGAGGAAGAAAGGAAGTATCCACAACATCATCCAGGATCTCTTCAAATTCAAGGACAATAGTATTGAGGTATTTATGTTATTAATTCAATAAGGAAAAGGTTATTTTGATTACAACACTGGTTCTTTTTGAAAATTTTGATAAGTTAAATCATCATTTTCAGCAGTTAAAAGTTTTTTGTATTAGATCTATTATTTCTTTGTTCTCGTTCGATATTATTTTCTGAAAAGATCTACTTTGTTTAACAAGTAGATCAACTGTAATTCATGAAGAGGGCTCATTTTAATTGTAAAATTGCTTCAGATCTATGTAAATATGGCAATTTATTGTTTAAGAGAGCTATAGATCTTGATAAATCTAAATTTGTATTCTTCAGATCTATGTAAATTGTTGTAGATATGTAAAATCTGGTAATTAAAATTAGGATCATATTGTAGATTCTATATTTTTTTTTAAGCATTCAGAAATTCCATCAAGAGGAATAGTTCGAGTCTTCCACAATCTGGCAGCTTAAAGTTGTCACGAGCTTGCCACATCCGAGGCAATAGTATTGTGCAATCGGATCAGTCTCTAGAAGCACATTCTTCTCTAATTGATTTCTGCGCACTCAATCAAGAGCTCTCCAGCAACCTTCTCCACAGATTTGATATTTTGCGAAGGAATCTCGCTCTCATTCAAGAACTCTTAAGCAAATTTGGTACTTTGAGAAGATATCGTGCCCTCCATCAGTGCTCTCCAGTAAACATCCTCCATGGATTCCTAGATATAGTTCATCTAAAATTTTGGGTGAAGAATACGAGCTCTGAGCTTGCCTCCATGCAGTAATTGAACTTGGAAAAGTCTTTGATCATGCCCTGTGCCTTGCCATTTGCATCAGATTGTGCCCTTTTGGAATTAGATCTCGCCATTTTGCTCATGCACAGCCTTTGAAATAGCACCCTCCACAAATTTGGTAGAAAACATCCTCCATTAAACATTTTTTCTCATGCACGGCGGAAGCATGGTGAACTTGTTCGTTGCCAATGGAGTTTAATTTATGTTTGATGCAAGCACGACATCAATTCTTCAAAATTTGACTTTGATTATGGAGGCTATGTCACAACTACCTCTTACCAAAGTCAACATTACAATGCAGCATTAATACGTGGCAGTCAAAATCAAAATAACTCACCATGCCTTGGTACGTGACCTGGAAAATATTCTTATGTCTAAGAAAATTCATGCGTATGAGTTGTTCTTTTTTTAATCATAAGTCACTTTATGTTATTCTTTAAAGCATACTATATTTGTGCATAATCTTATGNATTTGTGAAATTTTTTTGGAGCAAGCTATAAGTCTTGGAAAAAGGACAAATTTCGAAAGTTTTTTTATTGTAATCTTAAATCTCAAAGGTTGAGAAGAGTCTAGTGAAATACTCTCTCAAACTTCTTTTCAACGAGACTTTTAAAGGGTCAAGGCCAAGCCCTTAAAAGTGCTCCTTTTTTGTGTGGACTGTGCACTCTTTCTTTCTGGTGCCTTGTATCTCTCTTTTAGTGTTTTTGACGACTATTCAGTGTGGTGGTGTGATCAATAACTTGCAATCCTTTAAATAAGGCAATCTATCATCATGTCAAAATTAATCAACCTATTCACTGAATCAGACAAGTTAGATAGACCCAAGAACCACAAAACTTGGAGTAGGCACATGCATAACACTTTGGTCTATAAGAAATTATGGCGTGATATATGTGATGGTGATACTGCTCCAGCTAAGCCCATCGATGCTACTTCTTTAGCCAAATGGAATTTGAAAGATGAAAAAACACTTGCTTTTCTATGTTCTTCTGTAACTGAACAAATGTTTGTTCATATTGAGAATTCCAAAGATGCATGGTCTGCTTGGAATCTATTAAATAAGTTGTTTGATACTCATGTTGTGTCTCAAAGAGTTGATCTACAAATGAAATTTCTTAAACCAAGATTAGCAGACAATGGCAATGTACTTGAATACATTTCAAGGATTAAGAACATTCATCTAGAAATCATCAAAGGCAGTTTTTCTAAACTTGAAGATAGTTTCCTAGTCTCCATTGTAATAAATGGCTTGCCTCCATCTTATAAGCATTTTCTTGAGACTTTGCAAATAACGGATAAGTTATCTTCTATAACTTTTGATTCACTTAGTCAATTGTTGGCTCAACATAGTAAAACCTTTGGAAAACAAAAACAATCAGGAGAAGATCTTCTTTACACTAAAGCTGAAAGATCTAAAGAAAGGGGAAAATCAAATTCTCAAAATTTTCATAATCAGTCTTCTTATCAAGGCAGTGGCAGAGGTCATGGTCAAGGTAGAGGTCATAACAATTTTCATAAACAAAATTTTCAAAGTAATGCGCAGTCAGGAAGAGGTCAAAATTTCAGTCAAGTAAGATGTAAAAGATGCTTAAAGATGGGCCATTATGCATCCAATTGTATTACCAATAATGATCAATTGCCAAAGTTCAAGCAGACGTCTCAACAATCAAACACAATATGCAAAAGATCAAGATTATCGGGATGATGAAAATGAATATGTTTTTTCAGCAGTTCAACATGTACATTCATTTGAAAATGATTGGATATTGGACACAGGGGCTACTTAGCATATGACTTATCACAGAGACTATTTTTGGAATTATAAGGATGTTCAATTAAAACCCATTTATTTAGCTGATGATACAACTCATATACCTCAAGGAAGAGGTTCAGTGAAATTGTTTCTCCCTGGAATTGGTGAAAAATGGATTTCAAATGTTTGGTATGTACCATCTTTTAAGAAAACTTTGTTATCCTTAGTCACAATCAGACAAGATGGACATAAAATTGTCATGGAAGATGGTTTGGTAAAGATTATGTCATTGAAGGATAACTTAAAAACAATAATGACTGAATATGAAGATGGAAAGTTACTAAGAATGAATGGGAAATTCATCAAAAGAAAGGAAGAAGTTGCAGCAACAACGAATTCTAAAATGTCTTCATTCAGATTATGGCATTTTCGATTTGGTCACTTAAACTTTGAAAGTCTCTTGAAACTTAAGTCCCAAGATTTGGTGAAGGGTTTACCAACTTTCAAGAAAGAGAATTCCAAGTGTGAAGTTTGTATCTTAGGCAAGCAAAAGCGAGAAGCTTTTCCAACCAACTCATGGCAAGCAACAAAGTATTTGGAGTTGATTCATAGTGATATATGTGGTCCAATGGAATCTCCTTTTGGTGGATGTCGATATTTTATATTGTTCATTGATGACCACACTAGAATGACATGGGTATACTTTTTAAAGGCCAAGTCTAAAGCTTTTGAAAATTTTGTAAATTTTCAACACATGGTTGAAAATGAAACTAGAGGAAAGGTTTCTTCTTTGAGAACTGATAATGGAGGTGAATTCACTTCAACTAAATTCAATGACTATTGTCGAAACAATGGAGTTAAGCGGCAACTGAAAAATTCCTATACTCCATAGTAGAATGGAGTTACTGAAAGGATGAACAGAACTCTCATGGGCATGGCAAGATCTATGATGCAGTTTAAAGGCTTGAGCACAAAATATTGGGCTGAAGCAGTCCATACTGCAGTATATCTTAGAAATCGATCACCTACATCATCTTTAGATGGAAAAACACCTTATGAAGCTTGTTACGGTTTTAAACCCAAGGTAAATCATCTTAGGGTTTTTGGCTCAACATGTTATGCTTTAGTTCCTAAGGAAGAGATGACTAAATTAGAAAAATAGAGTATGAAGTGTACCTTCATTGGATACTCTGAGGAAAAGAAAGGGTATAGATTGCTTTCAGATGGAAAATTCATTGTCAGTAGAGATGTGATTTTTTATGAAACTGAAAGTAACAGTTTAGATGAGATTAACCATCTCCTTAGTC
This sequence comes from Picea mariana, assembly GCA_032191745.1. Classification (NCBI taxonomy): domain Eukaryota; kingdom Viridiplantae; phylum Streptophyta; class Pinopsida; order Pinales; family Pinaceae; genus Picea; species Picea mariana. The sequence goes on along the minus strand of JASDQU010278793.1, from coordinate 3,898 downwards.
ATTTAGACAAGAAAAACACTAAGGGTAAAGGTAAATTCAACAAATCAAAGAAAGCATTTTGGTTTGAAAAAGACTTGGTTACTCCAAAAGACATCTCTTTATCCAAAACTTCTTCTGCTTCATCTGATAATGAATCGACAAAAGATTCTTCTGATATTGAATCTTCAAAAGAATCTTCTCCAACCTCAGATATTTCAGATGAAAGAAGAGCCTCAATTTTTGAAAATCCTCTTTTCAACAATAATGGTGATTCAGATTCCCAATCCCCTCAACATAAGAAGCCAAAGTGGGATGAACAACTTCTCAAAGATGTTCATTCAGATGAAATGAACAAAACAAAAACTAGGGGATCTTCAAGAGAGGAATCTAATTTTGCTCATGCTTCCATTGAACCTACTTCTTTTGCTGAAGTAGCTGAACATAAAGAATGGCAGGAAGCAATGATTAATGAATATGATTCAATACTTGCAAATGGGACTTGGAACTTAGTTGATTGTCCACAAGATGTTAATCCCATCGGTTGTAAATGGGTTTATCGAGTAAAATACAAGCCCAATGGTAAAATTGACAAGTAGAAAGAAAGACTTGTTGCAAAAGGTTTTACTCAACAGGAAGGAATTGATTATGACGAAACTTTTGCACCCACAGCTAAATGGAACACTATCAGATTGGTTATCAATTTGGCTTCACATAATGGTTGGAAATTACATCAAATGGATGTCAAAAGTGCCTTCCTGAATGGTGATCTAAAGGAAGATATTTTCATGACTCAACCACAAGGTTTTGAAGAAAAAGGACAAGAACATAAAGTTTGCAAACTTGTGAAGGCTTTATATGGTTTGAAACAAGATCCTCGAGCTTGGTATGCAAAAATGGATAAGTACGTTTGAAAGGTGGGTTTTCAGCGAAGTGAATCAGATGATACATTGTATTTTTGAATACAAGATAAGAACATGGTGATACTTGTACTCTATGTTGATGACTTAATCATAACAGGAAATAATGAAGCTCACATTAAACAAGTTAAAGAAGAACTTAAAGTAGGGTTCAAAATGATTGACTTAGGGGAACTTCATTATTATCTTGGAGTTGAAGTTTCTCAACATCCTAACCAAATATTCCTGAGTCAAATTAAGTACGCCACTGAAATATTAAATAAATTTGGCATGGAAGATTGTAAACCTTCTCTTACCCCCATGGAGCAGAAATTGAAACTTTCAAAATTTAAAGGGGGGGAATTGGTAAACAGTACAAAGTACAGACAATTGGTTGGAAGTATCATTTATTTGACAAATACTCGACCAGATTTGTCATATTCAGTCAGTATACTTTCAAGGCTTATGCAGGAACCAAGGGAAAGTCATTGGAATTCAACAAAAAGGGTACTAAGATACATTCAAGGTACAAAAGACTTTGGTCGTCTCTACAAAAGGAACAAAAATTTTACATATTCAGATGCTAATTTTTCAAGTGACATTGATGATAGAACATCCACTTCAGGTTATTTAATGAATATGGGTTCAACAGCAGTATCTTGAAACTGTAAAAAGCAAACAACAATTGCCAATTCTTCAGCAGAGGCAGAGTACATATCAGCTTGGGAAGCAACATGTGAGATTGTATGGATACGTAGAATTTTACAGGATCTTGGTGAAACTCAGAAATCACCAACTACCTTATTGATCAACAGTCAGTCAGCAATAAAGATGGCCAAGAATCTAGTATTTCATTCAAAGACTAAACATGTCGACACCAAGTACCACTTCATCAGATCTCTCATCATCAAAGACATCATCAAGCCTCAGTTCTGTTCATCTGAAGATCAAACTTTAGATATTTTTACCAAACCTCTTGGTAGAATAAAGTTCACTAAGTTTAGAGATGAACTTGGTCTTTGTAAAAATGAACTTTTGGATTAAAGGGGGGATTGTTAGCCTCATAATCCTAAAGTTCTATAGTCTAAGTATTTTCTAGTATAAATGATTTTAGAAATTAATTTATTCTAGTTTGTTAGGATAAGGGAACCTAGCTTCTATGTAAAGGACACCTATCATAATCATGTGATTATGTGATTGGTTTTTCTCCTAGTTTTTAGTTTAGAGTTAAGCTATATAAACAAGCTCCTTCTTCACTTTTTATTTATTAATAAAATTACGTGTCTGAGGACACTTTGTCAATAGATTAAAGGTTGAAATAGGCCCTACTGATTTTCTTATGCATTGTCCAGTCTGCTTTCCTTCATATGTCCTATCAGTCCCTATTCTAGATCCTCCACTCATAACAATGACTACTTTGCGTCCTTCATTTATTCTTTCGAATAATATCATCTGCACATTCTAATTCTAATTTGGGTTATGGTTTCCTCTAGCCTGCCACTTTGCAACTAGTTGGGGACAATCTTTTGTCGAGTGAATGAATGCTCTGCAATATGTCCACGTTGTACATGGATTATAGAAGTCATGGGACAAGTGTCCAGATAGATTATAGTTGTAACTATTGAGATCAATTTCCACTTGCGAAATTTCCCTCCTGTTGGGCCCCAACAACTCCCCTTAATTTTTTACAAAATTTAAAGGGCCCCCATTAGAATCTTGATAATTATAATGAGCTACATAATTAAAATTTTCAAATAGTTCCATACCTTGGCTTGCTTTGAGACAAAATTAAGACATTCACAATAGTATGAGACATTCATTACAAGAGTATATGTCAAAATTTAGAAACGAGCATAAAAATTTCAATTTAAACAAAAATGTTAATTTTTATCAACTGTTTACTTTCATTTAAATTATGATTATGTGTTCTTCTATTTGCTCATTAGCAAGTTTGACTATTTTGAATGATGTATTCAATACTTCATCAAATAATATCTTGGTTGGTTTCTCATTTTCAAAAAATCATTTGGTGATATTAATTAATTAAATTCTTTTTTCATTTTGCATCTCATTTCAAAATAAAAATAATAATAATAAATAAATTATCTATCATTTGTTTGATTTTGTAAAAAACCAAAATTAATATTTTTCTCTTCTCCATTAACTTGAAGATTCTAGAATTTTAAGATCATATTTGAAAGGAAATTATAAACAATGTTTGTTTAGAACTTATAGTTAGTTTAAATTTGTTTTTTATTTTATTGTTCTAGATTTTGTTTTATTCGCAATTTTTAGGTTATTAATTTAGGTTTCTTTCTGTTTCATAGGTTTATATTATCAATTATTTGGTACGGATATGATCATGGCTTGATTTTATTATCTAAATACGTTCAAGATGATTGATCCAAAAATAATATTGGATTGCTGCAAATAATTTTATGAGCAACAACAGATAAAATTTGGAAAGACGTCAAGATCAGACATGCAATTTTGCAGGACTGATTGCAGCCAAATCGTGAGGAATTTGAAGAAATGGTTGAAAACCCATCTCCCAAATGGACCCATTTAGCTTCTGCTTAGAACTTGTCCCAAAAAAATGCATGATTTGAGAGATATTTATTTCTCTTTACGAGGAAAATTTGAGGTGGCGGAAATTATTAGTGACACCCAGACTGTTCATTCATTGTATAAATATATGAGAAAGTTCAAAGCCATAGAGATGGAGGAAATTGAGACGAGGATTTGTATACTTTCTCTTTTGTATATTATTGATTTTGTAAAATTTTCTTCATTTCAAATGGAGTAATGTATGCTTGGAATCTTTGGGAGAATGGACGAGTATTTTCAAACAAAAATATGGAATTCCAGGTTGTTTAATGACTTTTGTCCTGAGAGTAAAATGGTTTTATTTTCATTATAATATCTTCATATTCTTTGAATAATTGATTATGCATTGATTTAAATTAGCTTTAGTCTTTTTTATCAATACATGGTTAATTGCTATCATTTATGTATTAATTTTT
>JASDQU010278792.1:10638-24175 GCA_032191745.1 Picea mariana | reverse complement strand
TACCATGTTGAAATTTTGGTATGCTCATTTAACCATAGAAAATGTCACATCATTGTCACCCAACCATAGGAATTCACATATGCCACCCTCAAGCACACTAAACATTACTTAGAATAATTCTGGCAAGCCTACTCCAGAACCAATAGATAAACCCTAGTTGCTAATTGCAACAACAACTCAAGACAACTAGAGCACTCCTTCTCCAAGGGTAGTGCACAAAATATAGAGTCTCCATATTCACAGTTCAAGTACCATACACAACTACAACAACAACAACTTTACTACACTCACTCTCAAACTTGCGCCATAGTTAGCAAGAATATCACCAAGAATATCACCAAGAAAATCACCAAGAGAGAGACCAAGACCAAGAGATGACCATGCACCCTTATTCCTCCTTGCAGTTGCAACTAAAACTCTCCACAAGACTTGCACACTAACTGGGTGTACAAATGAGCTAAAAAATCCTTTATTTATATTAATCTGTCCAATGAATTTTCTAGCTGGGTCAACCTGACTTTCCGGTAATTATATTTTTTGTTTATCTTTTTCTTGTGGAGCCGACTTGTATTTCTGGAAGATAATATTCTAACATTATTTATTCTGCTAGGCTGACTTGTCTTCCAAGGTTTCCACACATCTGTTTAATGGTTCACTTGCTTCAAGAATATTCTATTCTAAGTCATAGATTACACGTGGAAGTTAATACCTTCCGCAACTACCAAAACATCAACAAAAACTTGCAAATTTATGATAAAATTTTGTATTGTTGTCTCCTTCTTGGATCCAAACCGCTCTACTTTTTTGCCTCCATTTTGATTCTTCTTTCCTTAGCATATCATGTTTTTTTATCACAAGCTCCTTGATCATTTTTTCTTCTTCTTCTAAGAGAGATATCGCTTCTCATTATATGAGAATTCCACCAAGCTTCAATTCCATCACAACAATCATCGTTGATTGTTTTGTCCTAAATTCTTTAGCCCATAAAGTAGTAGATTTTTTTTATTTTTCCAAGATTCTGAAAAAAATGTTGCATATATGTGAGACCCATTTCCTTAATGAAATCCAAGATTCTAAAACCATCTTACAATAATCTTCTTCTCTTAGCCAATATTGATTGAATTTCATAGGAAATGGTCTTGATGAGCCAGCTTTAAAAACTTCAAGAACTATCGTTAAATGATCTGAAATACCCTCAATTTCCACCCTTGGAGTTATCACCTAGTGTTTCTCAAATCGTACCATTAGAAATTAGAAATCGATCAAGCCTTTTTGCCACCAATCCCAAGCCTTCCATTGAAACATGTGCGTGAGAGCTTATTTGGGGCCATATCAATTAAATTATGATTCTCCATCCAACTAGAAAAAAACTTCCAGAGGATATTGTAGYGGATTTTGACCCCAAATTTCYTTTAGAAACAACATGAAATTTAAATCCCCCCAGTATAATATCTCTAGATTTTTAAAAGTTTAAGTCACCTAATCTTTCCAGAAAGGACACCCATTAGTGTAAGGACCATACACATTGCAAWTTTTTACCAAAGAGTTTAACATTCTATCCTTTACTTCAACCATAATGCATTAAGGGTATTTTGTAGCTTCTATCATCTTAACTTTCAGGTTGCATGCTGTTAAAAGTCCTCCCAAGAGACCGTTTGGATCTATAGAAAAATTAAACCAACTCTTGAGTCATGAACTGAAAATTTCCATTTCCTCCGCCTAGTAACCACTGCACATTGTCTCTTGAATTAGAATTATGTCACAATTATGCATAACACACAGTCGTTTGAGGGAAAATAATTTAGGAGAGCCCCATACTCCTCAAGAATTAAAGGATAGCACAATCATTTTGAACCCCTGTTTCGAGACTTCCCTGCTTTAAGGGCCCTTAATATTGTTGAATGTATTCCACTTCTGATTTCTTTGGCTGCCTGAGACTGTGCTAAAGATATCCTATATTTTTTTCCTGCATGTCCCCTAGGTGCACTATCTAAGGCCAGATCACCAACTTCCTCAATTATTGGCCCTAGTTTCACTTTAGATCTGAGAAAATAAAATATAGAGGGGTACCCAACCAATTTTATGGCAGCTGCAGAGGCGATCTATTTCCAATTAACTTCCAACCAGTTTTTTTATGGTAGCTACAGAGGCAATCTTCCCACAGAATCATCTGACAACCATTCTTCCGATCTTGTTTGAAATTTCTCCCACTCTAATATCATCACCTAGAACCATATGCTTATTCTCCTTGAGAGATTTCCAACACTTACCGTTCCTATTCACTCGACTTTTCTGGCTAGGGGACGAAAGGTCGGCCTCTCCTTCACCTCTCAATACTCCCTTCTCCACCTTCTTTGTTGGATGCTCTGCATGTAGCTTTGACTTATAGGTTTTGGAAGGCCATAGGGCTCAAGTGGATATTTATCCCAAAGTTGAAGACTACTAGATGATGTATTCAATGAGTCATCCTATTCTCCACAAATGGATTCAATATTAAAACAATACATCATATGGTATCAAGAAAATGAAAACTCAAGTGACTACTAGATGATGTATTCAGTGAGTCATCCTATTCTCCACAAATGGATTCAACATTAAAAAAATACATCATATGGTATCAAGAAAATGAAAACTCAAGTGACTACTAGATGATGTATTTAGTGAGTCATCTTGTTTTCCACAAATGGATTCAATATTAAAACAATACATCATATGGTATAAAGAAAATGAAAACTCATGTTGAAGACTACTAGATGATGTATTCAATGAGTCATTATGTTCTCCACAAATGGATTCAATATTAAAACAATACATCATATGGTATCAAGAAAATGAAAACTCAAGTTGAATACTACTAGATGATGTATTTAGTGAGTCATCGTGTTCTCCACAAATGGATTCAATATTAAAAAAATACATCATATGGTATCAATAAAATGAAAACTCAAAAGATCAAAAGGAAACTTCAACATTTGTAACTTTGATTCTAATACCTAAGTTAGGCATTCATCCAACCTTGCTCCATATGGAATGCCTATTTTTCTTCCCAAATGAAAGCATTTACTTTGATTCTAATACCTAAGTTAGGCATTCATCCAAACTTGCTCCATATGGAATGCCTATTTTTCTTCCCAAATGAAAACATACAAATGTTGCATGGATACAACATTATTCTCAAATGAAATTTTATAGGAGTGCAAAAAATAATTTTACAAAATTTTCATAGGTGTTGGATATGAAAAGGACTAATATCGACCATTTTCAATGTGTTGAATAAATGATAGATACACTATCCATAAAACATAGATGTAGGTGGAAAATTACACATGCAAGAAATGAAGTACCATAATTTCAAGTAATTATAATAAACTAATTAGAATCTTATCATAGAATCAAGAAATAACCTTGAAAAGTTTTAGAAGAAGTTGAAGAAACAAATTTGGTATGAAGAGATGTGATACAAATATGAAGATCTTGGAGAAGTTGGACACTTAGTTAAGAAAAAAAGTAAATAGGGATGTTGTGATATGAATCGATATGTTATTGAGTCCTAATAGATAGTGATTTAAAGTTGTAGAGTCTTGATCAAAATTAAGACTAGAGTGTCAAGGTAGAGAAACCAAAGCAAATGACCTTGGAACTAGAAGAACAAGACAATGAAGTCAAAGAGGATATGTTCCAACACAATTGATGAGATATTTAAAGAGAAAAAGGGGATCAAAGGTCAATGTTTTATATTACAATGGATGTGTTAATTCAAAAGCATTAATAGAGTGGCTAAGAAAAATGGAGTTCCACCTCAAATTTGAAAGCATAAAAGATCCACAAAGGACAAAATTGTCCAATACAAATTTGATAGATCACACTAAAATATGGTGGAATTTTGTGTGAAATGAACAAATTCAAAAGGGTAAAGAGAAGATTCAAAAGGTGGAGTTAGTTGGTTATAAATATTTTAGTTTTTTTTTTCTTGTAGATTTTGTATATACGATGTTCAAGTAGTTGTAGAATTTGATATAGAATGATAAAAGTATACACAAGTACAAAAATGATTGTATAAAATTTCCATATGCATTTGATATGAAGAGGAATAATATCAATGAGTTTTATGGAATTCAAATGGGTTGAGGCTTGTCATTCAATATGAAATAATTTTGCATAAGATACACTATATCAAAGAAATATACTTTTTAGAACTAAATGTAGAAGGAAATTTGTAAACATGTTTAAACAAGTGTATAAAAAAAAATGTTAATCTTTGATGTAAAAGTTTTTTCCCTATGGTTTTCAAAAAATAAAAACACTACTCTAAGAAACTAATGACTTTCCTTTCAAATCATGTATTGTAACTAAGCCTTCCAATCACTATCATTGAATGGTGATGAAGTCCACCAAATGTTCAAGTGAAGGTATAACAAAGAGAGTTTTAGTGAGGGTCTTTGGGACAACTGTTAGAGGCTCACAACTATCTATATCAAGTACCTCCTTAATCCCATGAAATCCATTTGGTAGGAACCTATGATTGACCACTAAAATACCTCTTCATGGATGTGTATGAGGGGTTATTAGCTTCCAATGGTTAAGGGGATACAAAAAATATTGAAAGAGTTGGGTGAATTTGTTAAACTCGTGGTCATGACCTAAACATTAATACTAAAAAAAGAGCGCTTTCCTTGTTGAAAAATTTGTGACCACATTTATTAGAATGCAATTAAATCTCCCTAAAGGACAACAACTATATATCAATATAAATGATTATGTTGAAGTATTTAGATGCCTATCCACACAATCCTAACTTAACTAAAAGATTATTTTTGTGCTTCAAATGARAAATTTAGTTGGTTAAGATTAAATTTAATCATATGRTTAGAAATAATGATTGAAGACAAATCAATCCTAGAAGGGAAATTCACAAGTGATTTTGGTGTTGGAACATAAATCACTACAAACGATTTCATTTTGRAGGAAAACCCATCACAATATTTCAAGCATGGAATGCCATCATTAAGTTGTTTTGATCTATTGAATGCAAACAAACACATCAAAATATTATCTCGTTAAATTATACCAATATTCTCCAAAACTGCATACATGCAACTTTGACATGACCACCAAACACTTCAAGTCTTCACACCTTCATTTCAATCCTTCGCTACCCATTTTTAAGTGTTTTCAATACTCAAACTAATTCCTCTTGTGAATTTTTAAATCCAACACTCCTAGAATAAATGTACATGTAGTTTCAAAGTTTAGAATAAAAATAAAAAATTAGTAAATAAATAATATACAAAGCTTTTATTCCCATTTACAATACAATATACACTACATACARCGAGAATTCTTTCATTCGTGAGGACTAAAATTAGAGTTTTGAAACTAGGATTTCAATACTAAAACTTCCTAACTCCTAATTACCTCGTAWCTTAACTCATATCCCACTCAATGAAATAATAAACCACAAAATTGCATATAATAATAATAAGACTTCCATAATCACATGTTTAATTTAAGATAAAAATAGGTAATCAAAGTGCAAACAATTAAAAAAAACACTTTCACTTTATTCAGTAAAGCTGTCAAATCACAGATACATTTATTTATAAAAAAATAGTATCTGCTCCAATTTTACAATTGAGTAATCACAAATATAGTTATATCAATTTTTGTTGCTCCTTTTCTCATAGCGACAATGGAAGAGGTTCAAATTGGGATTTGGTGATTGGATGTTTTTTTATCATTAATGAGTAGAGTGCATATTTGAGTAGGATTGAAGTTCAAACTTAACCTCTCCCATTAGAACTTCATGCTGACAATGAACATGAATGATGTTGTAATTTTTTGTTTGGAACTTCATGCTGACAATGAACATGAATGATGTTGTAATTTTTTGTTTGAATTGTATAACAAAGTATATTAGAGCCTATATAAACTTGTTAATTAATATTATAGTTTACAATTATTTTTCCTTCTTGGAATTATAGTTCCAAGGGTTTGAGATGTAAACTTGTCCCAATTGTAAAGTAGATATTTATGTGAAAGAAATCATCGTGGTTTCTATGTAGAACACCCATGCATTTGCATGTTTTATTGGGAAGGTACTTTGAGTGTTTTTTTCTTTTTTTATTTTTAAACTGGAATGTGTATCGAAACTGAAATGTGTATCGAATGCATTAAAAGAAAGATGCAACCTCATCGTTCAATGAATTAATACATATCAAAAGAAAGAGTTTGATGACATGGATTCAAAAAGTCCCCAAATTGCAACAAGTCTACCTATAAGCTGAGTTGTTCTTACAATATTTCCAACATAACTAAAAATATTGCATCTATACATTCTAAAATATTGGAATAAGAAAAAATGTTTTGTAAAATATTAAAAAAATTGAGTTTTAATAGAAGGCATGTCTATTGAGGGCTTCTTTCTTGACATTTACATTAGATTTCCTAACGGAATTTTCATATTCCATTTCCCCTTGATTTCACTAGTCTGTATCTTCCTCCTTATTAGTTGCTTTGATATACCCAATAGACAAATTTGGAAAAGAGGCCAAGGAATGGTAGGTCCTTGCTAGGCACACAATTAGTTCATATTGCTTTGAATAACCACCCTTGCTTCAAATTATGCATTCTTTATTAATTGAGCCTCAAGATGGGAAGTCATATTGCTATTGAAGAGGGACAATGCAACACATAAGTCTTTCATTTGACGTGCACTCCTCTATTTGACTTCATAAAAATATGAGATTTCATAGGGAGTGCAATGACTAGAGTGTCTATGACCTTCCATTCTAAGTGGAATCGTGTTAATAGAGCTAAAGATAAGAGATAAACCAATTAAACATGAAGGCAACCCATTGTACCAAAGCTAATGTAAACTGCTACCCAAACATAAGATAAACCAAATAAAAAACACTAAGTTTCTTCCAAGATGGAAATATGAATGGACACAACTTTTACTAGGTTGGATGTAGCATAATTCYAATATAATCCAAAAATAAACATAAAATAAATCCCACCTCTATTATGAGAAAATGTCTYGTTAGGCTTAAATATGYTSTTATTGATGTGCTTGGAGATATGAGTGATCCAAAAATCCTTAGAAGTCAATTAGTTCTTAAGAAGACACTAAATCATCCAAACAGATTCAGGAAATTAAGATCGTTATGACTATTTGCAAAACAAAATGTGAAAACACTTATTTATCTRTAAATTTCATCAACTAATAATAACTTGCAGAAATAATGAGTATAAATTCGACTATGTTYTGAAMAGACACTTAAAGACCCCATTTTGCATGCATAAYGAGACTATGGGTCTCATACATGAAAAACTAGATTAATATCTTCATACACAATACTTTTACACAAAACTGACATCACCATCAGATTCCTCTCGAAATTTTGAAAAAAAATGAGTATAAACACCCTATACTTCTCTCAAAGAACTCTATAGCACACAARATGAGGTAAATCTAAAATATGAACACCTCTTGCATGCAAAATGAGGAAAATATGCACTTGGMATGAACTTCTCTACAAAATATAATGCATTTCCATGGTCTGGGCATTGGTTTTCATGCTTGTTAAATAGGGAGGTYGRACTTGACTATTGTCTGAATTCCGTGGGCTAACTTAAATATATTAACTCCACATTCTGTAACAATTGGCACCCTTAGYGCATTGGTTAGGGCATTGGTACATGTGGGAGGAGGTTGTGGGTTCAAMCCCACAGACCTCTCCCCCTTTGGCGCTTTGTTGGAACTATATGTTAAATATAGTATATGGTTTGTTTGTTGATATATGCGATGACATATAATTTTGAACCGCCCACGGACTTGGTTACAAAACATTTAATATATAAAKACCTTGGGATTGGGGGATATTSCCTCGATCCCTTTTCTATGCCAACTAAACCATTTAACAAGTTTAAATAAATTTAATTCCATATACGATTAAGAACCATGTGTGTGGTGTATTGGTGAGGTCRTTGGACTAGTATGCGAGAGAATTGAGTTTGATCCTAYGAGCTCACAACAATATTTTTTTCAACCTTAGCCATAATTGGCCAATGGGAGACTGCCATGTGGTGGTCCCTCATTGGTCCACCTATCCTCTTCCTGTACRGTCATGCCACATGTCCAATTTTGATTGGTYCACCTCAGACTATACAGTTGCCATGCCACCTTGTMTGGCCCGCCAACTCAGCCTGCTACCTGCCATGTGTCATATCATATACCTAGTYAGATGTATGACCTACCACCTCATAGTACGTTCTATATGGATGCCACGTGTCACCCTTCYAGTGGTGCTACGTGGAACCCCCTTTTGCCAATTTTCCCTATTTTCTTGAAAACTTCAAAYGACCATAACTTTCTCATACAACATTTGTTTGAGGTGATTCATGTKCCATTGGAAAGATATCAAYGAGCTTTATGAAATGAATTCATTTTSAAGAGAATTTGAGATAATTAGTTTTTCATCATTCTAGATCCTCTTGGATCACACCTCCCCACTAAAGAACTTTTGGTCCTCCAAAAGTATGGATATTTCACCAACTTAGTGATGATAAGACTTTATCACTATTCCACCTTATTGAAATGATCTTCATGGATTATTCAACAACTTAGTGATGATAATACTTTCTCACTCTTCCACCTTTCTGAAATGCACTTTATCTGATTTTCATCTTGGAATTAATCTTTGTCTTGGATATGTATTTGATATCCTTCTTAAACTTCCAAAACCTCAAGGAAACCAAACTAGATCAATGTAATTTTGTCTGCTTCTCTGGAACATGGATCTGAATCTGGCTCTTAGAAACAACTATGTCTCTGGCTCTGGCTTTAGCTCTTGACAACAACTCTGACTCTAACTTTGGCTTTGGTTCTTGGCTATGGCTCTAGCTCTGGCTCATGGCTACTGGATTTGGTTCTTGGCTATGTCTCTAGCTATGGTTTCTGGCTCGCTGATTCCTTAATTACATAAGTCTTCTCATTGACTCTCTACTCCACAATATCCATATCTGAATCTTGACTCAATATTCATTCCCATCTCCTTTTCTCTCGAAGACGGTCCATATCAACATTCATGAAGCCAAGTCGAATATTAGTCTATGCCTTTCCCATATTGGCTTAATTGTTCCTGTACTTCTTAATGTATCTGTAGGAGTCTTTGAGTGAACTTCCTATTCATTTCCTCTCTCCTGCCCTAAAAGAAAAATCTAAACATGTTTTCTACAAACATATGTACCATTTGAATTTCTTCTATTTAAGGTATACATCTTACATGAACATGGAATTTACATATGAACATTAATGTTCTATTTTATGTTTCTTTCCCAAAATGATAACCATACATGTTCCATTACATGATTTTTCCCTATAATGGAATAGAAGTCTTTCAGTTGTCTGCCTCTGATGCCAACACTGACTCTGAATCCATGAAATCACTAGATCCAATTATAGGCTGTCCAAGAAACCTGTATAATCTCCAAAAGTCTGGTTCATTCATAAATGAAGTGAGGAGATTGTTGCCTCAATTGTCTAGTATCATCCATATATTCTTCTCGAATAACTAGAACTTGACTCATCACAACAATAATGAATACTGAAACAACATTGTTGACCAAGTTAACCATTCCCTTAAATTCACAAACTATGTCATTCATTGTTGCAACTACTAAACATACTCCACTTATTAGTAATAAATTGAACAACAAAAATAAATATATAGATGCAAAAGAGAATGAACCATCAACATATCCCTTCTTAACAAGAACACCATCAACCAAAGGACCTACTTTACTTTCAACCATAGTCTGTAAATCTGGATCCTGGATACTAGAATTAACTATCATTTTCACGTGCCCTATAGTGGCAACAATCAAATTTTTCTTCATTTGATGAGCTCTCACAATGAACTCAATCCCATCCTTGGAAATATGATACTTGTTTTGTTCCCTATAGAAAATGGCCTTCCTATCATACAAGTATGGACTTCTCAAAACCATCCCACAAATGTCAAGTGGAACCACGCCTAACTCTACCTCATCAATGAAACTAGATGTGATCTCAAATGATAACTTACATTTCTTAGTTACCTGTAACTGAGTATTATAAAAATCCAACACAAAGGATATGGTATCCGATGAGGCTTAGTTTCCAATCCCAAATTCTGAACAACTTGCTCTAAAATACAATTTACTTGTGATCCACTATCAACATCGTTCATCAAGCGTATCAATCTTATTGTGCTTTGAGATAAATTGTAAATGGAGCAATTCTTTTATTTTCCTTCCATCAGGGATTACATTATCCTTTGAAAAAGAAGTATGTGAAGTAGAACTAGAAACATAAAATATACCTTTAACGCCCATAGCTATAACTTTAGAATATGATCCAAGATCTTGAACTGTGGTTGTGTCCTTATGTTTACCCTTTTCCCTGAACTTCTTTGGTAGCCTCTCTGGATGCAACTTCCAACACATTTCCTCCTCATGTTCTTTCTTCTTGCAATTAGAAGATGTAGGTTTCCCTTCTTCTTTTCTCTTTGACTGCTTCTCGAAGTTATGTGACTTTCCTTTGCCTTTACCACCAATTCCCTTGGTCTTCTTTCAATCTTTGTACATGTCTTCCACCATGGAATTCATTTCCATGAATACGAAAAAATAATTCCTCTTCAGTACTGAAAGGATTTGGATTATAAGAATCCCTATCTTTTGTTGAAGCCATTTCTAGCTTTCGAAATGTGCGCCTTGAACCAATTTCAAGAATGTACTCTTCAAATGATCCTTCACTGAGCTTGAGTTTGGACCTTGTAAGCATTCACTTGAAGATACATGTCAAACCAGTTGTGATACCACGTGATCCGAAAATACTTAGTGTCAATTAGTTCTTAAGAAAACACTAAAACATCCAACCAGATTTGAGAAATTAAGATCATTATGACTATTTGCAAAATAACATCTGAAAACACTTATTTATCCATAAACTTCATCAATTAATAATAAATTGCGGAAATAATGAGTATAAACTCAACTATGTTATAAACAGGTACTTAAAGACCCCCTTTTGCATGCATAACGAGACTATGGGTCTCATACATGACAAACTGGACTAAGATATCCACACACAACACTTTTACACATAACTAACATCACCATCAAATTCCTCTCGAAATTATGAGAAAAATGAGTATAAACACCCTATATTTCTCTCAAAGAACTCTATAGCATGCAAAAATAGGAAAATCTAAAATAGGAACACCTCTTGCACATGAAATGAGGAAAATCTTCCCTTTGCATGAACTTCTGTACAAACTGCCACACATTTCCATGTCCTAGGCATTGGTTTTTGTGCTAGTTAAATAGGGAGGTCAGACCTAACTATTGTTTGAATCCTGTGGGCTAAATTAAATATATTAACTCCACATTCCATAACAATTGGCTCCCTTGGCACATTGGTTAGGGTGTTGCTACATGTGGGAGGAGGTCGTGGGTTCAACCCCGTAGACCTCTCCCCCTTTGGTACTTTGTTGGAACTATATGTTAAATATAGTATATGGTTTGTTTGTTAATATATGTCGTGGCATATAATTTTGAATCGCACGCAAACTTGGTTACAAAAAATTTAATATGTAATGACCATGGGATCATGGTCTATGCCCTCGATCCCTTTTCTTTTCCAACTAAACCATTTAACAAATTTAAATAAATTTAATGCCATATACGGTTAAGAACCATGTGTGTGGTGTATTAGTGAGGTTGTTGGACTAGTATGCGAGAGACTCGGGTTCAATCCTCCGAGTTTGAAACAATATTTTGTTCAACCTTAGATATACCTGGCCAATGGTAGATGACCACTTGGCGGTCCCTCATTGGTCCACCTATCCTCCACCTGTACAGTCATGCCATGTGTCCAACGCTGATTGGTCCACCATAGACTATAAAGTTTCCATGTCACCTTGTATGACCTGCCAACTCAACCTGCTACCTACAATGTTTCATATTATATGCCCAGTTGGATGTATGACCTGCCACCTCATAGTATGGTCTATATGGCTTCCATGTGTCATCCTTCCAGTGGTGCCATGTGGCACGCATTTTTGCCAATTTTCCCTCTTTTCTTGAAAAATTCAAATGACCATAACTTTCTCATATGACATCCGTTTGAGGCGATTCATGTGCCATTGGAAATCTATCTCCAAGCTCTACACAATGATTTCATTTTCAAGAGAATTTGAGATAATCAATTTTTGAACGTTCCAAATCCTCCTCCTAGACCAATGAGGGAAGAGTATAGGAAGATGCGATATATTTATGACCCATATCATCTGGGTTAATGTGTTGCACCACTTTTCCTTCATATTGAAGTGCATGGTGATTCTAATGTTTTGTTTGAAGAATTTCATGGGAGATAAATGAGAGTCCCATTTTTGCTCAACATTCCTCGATTCAATAACACTCCTTTGTTTTCCATGGAATCCACCATATTGTTAAAGGATAGAAGACATGGAAATAATATTGAATTGAAACTCCTCACTATCCTTTGCATTCTTAAGGTCATTCTAGAGAGGCTTTAGCTCTAAGATATGGAAGAGTTTTGCACTTGACGAATGCTTATTGAAGAATTTCCAATAATGCACTTGACGAATGCAGTTTTCCATGAACCATAATCCAACAAAGTATCGACTTTTGGCAATCCATTTCCATCCCAATATGCTTCCATATAATTTACTTGGGTGGGAGGTGAATAGATTTTATCTAAATGGTGTATCCTTCCTTGATTGAATACAATTCTCCATTCAAACCCAAAACCCTACTATATTTCAAGAGAACAATAAGAGAGGTAGTTCTTTGTAATAGGAAAATTAGAGAGTGAATTTGATCTAAAAAGGGCATTGGTAGAGAGAGGGATTTCCATCCCTTCCAAATACTAAAGTGTAACATGTCCGACCCCCTAAAACATCATTAGGGAGGTGGAGTATAAAATTTCCATTTATTTCCTCTTAACTACCTTTCTTACGAGTAAATCCAAATGTAGTTCTAAGCTCAAAATCCAAATATAATTGAGAGATATCCAACAACTATAAATATGCTAAAATCCAAGTTTTGGTTAGGAAGATATGGCCCCTTAAGTTTCTAAGTATTTTTCCCACCAAAACCGCCACATATCCACGTGGCATCGACATGGATCCTTGACACCCAATCATTTGATGCGGTGTTGGAGATGTGTGTCGATGTTTCAAGACACGTAGCCCTGACGTGGCATTCCCTGGGCCAAAGACCAAAGATGAACCCCAAAAAAACCTCGACTTATAACCAAGCAATCTAAAAATACAAAAATATAGATTTTCTTAAAAATCCTCACAAGCAAACTTTCTAATTTTGAATGGACCAAATATCTAGGTGACAGACCTCCCGAGTTCACCTTAGAACCTTGTGGTAGAACATTCCACATTCAAAAATATGGGAAACCATATTTACTTAAAAATAAAAATTAACATTCTTCTAGATTCCAGATGTCTGAATATCTAGGTGG